>JADGJF010000032.1:0-50476 GCA_027596845.1 Quaeritorhiza haematococci | reverse complement strand
CCCCCCGGTATAGGCGGCAACCCCGTCCCCGGGCTCATCCACCTCCTCGCCGGCATCTCCCCCTTCTTCAAATACTCTCTCGAATTCCTCTCCACAAATTCATTCAAAACATCTTCCAATTTCTTTAACTGTTCGTACGTGGTGGCGCCAGGCACGACATTGATGGGCACGCGAACGACGATGGGTCCGGAGCGACGGATGTTGCGGATGAATTGTTTGGAGAGGGCGTCGTTGGGGGCGTAGATTTCTTTGCCGTCGAGACGTTTGAGGACGGTGGTCATCATTCTAATGGAGGGTGTGATTTTGATGTGAGCCGTGGGAAGAAATACGAAATTTTGCAAATACTATGTCATCATCATACCCCAGACCGCATGTGCATCAACATACCTGAACTCTTTAACGATGTAAGATTCCCCATCAACCTCTATCCGATCTCCACAATCATATGCGTGCACTATGAAGAGGAAAATCAAGTTCTGCACCGCCTCTGTAATAACACCACCAACAGCGAAGAGTACACCAATCCACACCGCCGCGAGAGAGGTCAAGATGCCGGCGATGTTGACGGACCAGATGGCGAGGATCACGAAGAGGGAAACGGCGAAGACGAGGACCATCAGAATTGAGTCGAGTTTGCCTTGTTGGAAAGAATACGTTAAAAAGAAGGGTTAGTTATGGAACCTTCGTGCAAGTGTATAATGACAGTTGCAAAGAGGGTTGCACATTCTTCACTCACCCACGGCTTCACCAGTATTCCGCAAGCTCTTCTCTAAATCAACCTTTTCATTGTACAAGTCCAAAACGGCAGCCCGGAACTCTCGTTTCGACACATCGCCGTTTCCATCCTTGTCGAAAAAACTGAAAGCATACAGAGACTCGTCCCGGTTGCGGAAATACGGTTCAAAATCTTCAATCGTAAGCTCGTCGTCTTCCTCTACACCGTCCATGCTGGGAAGATTTTCACCCGTGTCTTGGTCGGACTTGCTGCTATTCTCGATTAGGGAACTGAAAGTACCCTTCTTCATGAAAAGCATCGAGGCAGCTCCGCTTTGTCGTCTATTGTTCCGGTTCAAGTTGGGTCCGCGCTTGTTTGGAGATGTTTTCCGTGGAGATGTTGCCCGGAGGGATTCAAAGAGTACCCTGGCGAGTGCTACAGCGTCTGTTCGGGAACGTACTGCGGATGGTTCGGGGACACCCGCAGCGAGCAACCCCGATACATTTCCTTGGGCGGCAAGTTGAGCCGCAACGACCGTCTTGTCGATACCCACGGCAGTGCCCACAACACGGGCTGCCTTCGTCCCGACGTCAAGTGCAATATTCCGAGCAACATTACCGGTTTTTGAGAGGACTTGATTTGTCTTTCCGGCTAGCGACGAAGGTGCAGATGATGCGGCACCAGCTTGAGCCTTTTGTTGTTGAAGCTGAGTTTTTCTTGCTCGCTCACGAGATGTGTTGAGTTTGTCCAATATCCGAAAGCCTTCTTTGTTTTGGTCGATGCGTTCAGCGTAGGTGTTTCTGTGGAAGTTGACGGCGAAGATCTGGAGGAAAAGCTTTTCGACCGTGAGAGCAATGGAGAAGAAGTAAATGGAGAAGAGGATCCGTCGGGCGGGTGTTTGCCTGCAACAAGTTTGCCACGTGATTGAAATGCATTTCTAGTCAGATGATACGGACCACTTTGTTGTGACAATTTCAACAGGTTTCCTTCACTGCGACTTACCATGAAGTATCGGGTTGATTCACACTCGACGTTTCAGTGTTAGTCCCGTTGTTGCCGCCGTTCGAGTTTCCTGTGATTCCGTCGAATTGGAAAAGGTTCGAAGACTGTATTTCCGTGAAGAAGCGATCAAATGTGATGACGGTGACGAGCTGGAAGATGAAAAAGAGGATGTAGCGCCTCATGAAGCGAATGTAGTCGACTTTGTGGGCGACCCACTCGGCGGCAGTACCGTTTCCGCCGTTGGGATGTGGAACACCGCTCAAGAAGGCGTCTGCGAGACGAATCATCACTTCTGGCAAGGTGTAGGCTGCGTATCGGATACCCCAAAATGCCGTCCACAGAACGCACAGGAAGACAGACCATGTGAATATGGGGAATCCACCGATTGTCCATTTGACGGCAGGGGATCTATTTATGTCCCAGATAGAGTTGTAGCGGGAGATGTTGGGATCCTTGCGGAGGTTGAACAAGTAGTCGAGTACGCCAGGAGTAGCTAGCACAGCACAACCGGATATAATGTAGAGAAGTGTTCGTGGTCCGAGGGGAACCTTGGCGTAACAAGACCGTATGCAAGCACATCTTCTGTGTCGGCTATTTTACAAGTTGTGAATGGGTATGTCAGTACCAAGATTCTTTCAACGATTGCGGAGCCCTAACATTTTCGCAGTCCATTTCCTCCAACTCAGTTCCCAACACACACACCTTCGTTTATGAGACTTGACGCTGATATCATCATCCCATCGAAACTTTTCGTTGCCTCTTGCGTTTGGACCAGGGAGGTTGCCATCACCGTCGTCTCCACCAGCATGCCCAACACCACCACCACTACCGCCGCCGCCACCACCACTACTGCTTGCAGCAGCGGCTGCAGTAGACATGAGCCCAACAGCGAGAACCTGCGAAGAGAAGTCGAACCCTCCATCACCTCCTCCGCCGTCGCCGCCGTCGCCGCCTCCGTCCATGTTGTGTATGTAAATGCGTGAGGTTTCCTGTGGTGCCCGTGGTGGCTGGAAAGGGAAGGTGTCAAGTGAAAACGGGGCATGTGGAACCGTTAACCTCGCCCGACGGACAGGCGCGTCTTTGGTGGGTTTTTGGCGCATTGCGGCGCAAACAGCGTGTCGTACAAGTGCGCGGTGTCTCCCAAAACGGCCTTGAAAGTCAAAACGGCACAAACGCCGGAATGAGGTACACGAGCGCCAACACCTTGCATATGATAAACTTCTTGCATCAATGCTCTCAGATGCTAGGAAAGAAGGGAAAGCTTTTGAACATCGTAGTATGGTTGTCATGACTGGTCTTCGAACCAACGAGTGTTCGAACCCGTATGCGGGTGCTGCAGTGAAATGCATGATCCAAATAAGAGCGATGAAAACGCGAAATCTAAAAGCCCCCCAAATGCAAGAGGAGAGCAAAGAGGAGCCGAAAAATGAAGAAGCAGAAGACAGTGCGAAGAAGGAGAGAAGGAATTTCATGCAAGGAGGGAGGTACACGCGGCGATCCACAGTTTATGAAAGCACAACTGGCAGAACGAAATGAATGATGATGCGTTGCGCCGCGCCCACCCAACACAATCTTGTTTCGTTGGCTCCTGGCTGGTGTTTGGTGGTTGCATCTCCTGTGTGCCGCGGTTGGATGTGATGTGGGAGGAACGAAGCACAAACGCTGCATATAATCACACTTTCACCCCCCCCATGGAAATCCAGAAAATCAAATATACATCACACCACATATTTGGGCTCCATTTCCTCCTCCTTCTTGCTTGTCGAACAAATTGCGTTTCTCTTTCGTTCCTGCGTTTCCTTCGTGAGCGCTCTGTACAGTTGCATGTTATGGTAAGTGTTTTGGGATGCGCGCGTACCGGCTTGGATGGACTGTGAAGCTGGGTGTGAAGGGCATGGGATGTGAGGATTCATTGAATTTATTGTTTTCCTCTGTGTTTTCAATTTTCCTTTGATTTTTTGTTGCTTTTCACCTACATTTCGATTATGGCCTATACTCTAACGGCTTCATGTCTACCCTCTTCTCTAGGTTCTGATTTTTGCCTGAATTATACCCCCAGTCTTCGTAATTTATTCGGACTCTGCATCCCTTCATCCCTTCATCGTCCTTCATCGTAAATCCGCTTTCATCGCCATCAATCATGTCTTCCGTGGCGAGCTTAAGAGCTCGTTTCGAGCAAATGGCCAAGGAAAGCCAGACTCTCAAACCCGTACCGATCAAAAGATTGTCGTTCAGCAGCCCGACTGCAGTTACGGCAACCACGGCAGTCACCACCACCGTCCTCGTCCCGGGGAAGAAACTTGCTCGTGTTGTGCCCAAACTAAAGATCGCTGATAACACCACCGCCGACGAAGTTTCTTCCGATGATGTCGTTTTATTAGAAGCTTCTGTTGGATCTTCCTCCCCTGTAGCGACTCTTAAATCCCGTGGGCAGGATAAGCACAGGAGGGACAGTGGCCTGAGTGTATCTTCCCCTTCCCCCAGATCAGCCTCTTGCCCTTCACCTCCTCCAAAACCTAGCCACTTGTCATCACCGAAGTCAGCATCATCACCGAGGTTCAAAGATCTCGCTCCTCCTAGCATCCCGGAGAAACCGGCCCATCTGTCCGCCTCCATCCCAGCATCCCCAATCAAACGCTCAGCATCGCCCCCGCCCACAGTCCCAGCCAAACCTTCCAACCTCACCACCTCCACCAAAGTCGAAAAGCGATCACCACCCCCGAAACCCAAGAAGCCATATCGCTTGTCCGTCGCTTTCAGGTCGAGTGCCCCGCCAGCCGTTCCTGCTAAGCCTGCCCATCTCAAGGTTGCGAAAGAGCAGCAGGCCGATGTGCAATCCGAATCACAACTGGCGCCTCGTCTCAACACATGGGGGGTGACCAAGGCAGCCTGTAGAGTTCGGTCGACGGGGTCAAAGAAGCAAACATCGAGCACCTCGTCTCACAGTCTTGCTGAATTCGTACGAAGTGGGTGGGAAGATGTTGCCAAGGAGTTCGGATTGCCGGTCGACCACATCCAACATCTCCAGCGTGTTGCCGCGCTCTCATCTGCTATCACCAGCAAAGCGTTGCTCAAGGGTCGCTCTTTGTTTCCGGACAACATTTCAATGCTTGCTCAGAAGGATCCGGAGGAGGTTGATTTCGTCGATTTGGAGGAGGAAACTGCGCCTGTTGCTTTAGATGATGCAGTGGAGTCTGTTGTGATCGCCGCCTCTGAAGACAAGGAACCAACAGAAAACGTTGCTGAAGTTGTCTCACCCGCTTCTGTTGCTACGGTTGAGGATGTCAGTCAAGTTATCTTACCGCCAGAAACACCTGCACCTGTCGAAACTCCCAAATCAACCTTGGTCTCAGCTCCAGCATACTCGGCGACATCCCACAGCTGGCGATCCAAAACTAAGAAGCCCGTTCTCCACCCTCGTGTTCCGGTTTCAACCTCCTCACAATTATCGGCACCCCAAGTCAACTCCACTCCCGACTTCACCAGCTCGTACTCCATGGCCCATTCTCTGCGAGCCAACATCAAGAAGCCGGTTATCCTCCACCCTCGCGTCGCTGTCGCCACAACGCCCTCAGCCACATCTTCATCCTCAGTATCATCGCATTCTGGTAACTTGTCGGTTGGTGGACTTCACTTCAACGCTCGCTCGAAATCGAAGTCTCGTGGGTTTGCCAGTCATTACAAGCCTGTTCATGTCGTCGCCAGCAGTGTTCCGACCGAGGTCGTTGAAGTTTCTGCTCCCGTTGCCGCTGTGCCTGTTGCTGAAGAGAAGATTGAGGCTGCTCATGTTGTTTCGGAATCTATCGTCATCAGTGAAGCTCAGGCAGCTCCAGCTGAAACCGTGATCGCTGAGGCGGATGTCACTACACCAGTGGATGTTCCCCCCATCAAGGAGGAAGAGTCACAGCCCACGACCACCACTGTTGACGCTGCCCCCATCGAAGAAGAGAAGAAGGTGGAGGAAGAGAAGGAGGGGAAAGAATCGCAGAAGGAGGATAAAGTAATTGTCAACATGTCCGTCGCAAACACCAAACCGAAGCCAACAGTCCGTCCCGCTTCCCCCTCGCAAATCTCTCCCAGCACGGCCCAGCTCAGAAGAACCAACATTCGCAGCAAACCGTCCTTGGAACGCCACGCTTCCTTCAACGCAGCAGTCGCCGGCACCGCAAAGACCATCACCTCCAGCAGCACCATGTGCAACGGTTTGCACCAGTTCGCGAATAAGAAGAGGGGACCAGCCTATCACAGCAAGCGGATGCACGTTGTGAGTGTGAGTCAAGTTGAAGAATCGCCGGTCGCGCCTCCACAGCCAGTTCAACCGGTTCAAGCTGATGCAGTTCCCGCTGTTACCGAGGCGACACCCGCACTCACGGTTCCAAGCTCAGACGTCAAAGTCAGCGACTTGAAGATGGCTCCTGTCCGCGAGAGGAGCCAAAAGGCACACAGCAAATCGACCGCCTTCCATGTCGTGACCAGCACCATCTGCCGCAACGCCAAGAAGGTTCCGGCACACTTCCGTCGGGTCTTGGTAGTCTCTCTCAACAACACAGAGCAACCGCAACCCACCGCTTCCCACTCAGATGCCACCATGCATCTCTCCAAGGGATTCAGTGATGATGCCATGGCCGTGTACGGAGAAGACTTCACTGCGGAAGATTACAGCAGCTACCGTCTTCGCCGCGACGCTCTTGTTTCATCTGCCTCCACCTCACAAACCCGCAACGACGCGCGGATGGCTTCGACTGAAAGCTGTGCGCTCAGCTGGGCTCACCCACAATCCTTCAACCGCACCACTGACGCTCAGAAGAACCATACCACCACCGACGACACACCCATCTCCGCCTACAGCACTTCCATCCCGCGGCACCGTTCCCGCATGGCCTGGAAAGCCGTCGAAGAAGTTTCAACCCTTGCAGCGCGTCCCATGCCCCGGCGTTCGTACGTCCCAAGGACACTCTTTGTTGAGGTCGACACTGTGATGGAAGCCTCCAGGACTCTCGAGTCACGCAAATGGGTCCAAACCACTCAAGAGCGCGCACGTGTTCCTACCTGGTCGGGACTCATGAAACTTCGCTCGTCGGGCTCTGTCGCTGAGGGTGCATACCAACAACAAAACGGGCAGGTCGATACGGTTATGCAGTTGGATAGGCATGATGTGGATACGGAGGTGGATGAAGAGGATGATTTTGTGAAGAACTCGCTTTTGTTGACGGAGCAGCTTTTGGAGTCTAGTCTTCGTCAGTTGAACAAGGCTGTGGAGGAAGAATTGGAGGAGGCGGAAGAGGAGGAAGAAGAAGAGGAGGAGGAGGAAGAAGAAGGATCGACACTTCGCCGGCGGCACTCTACCGAATCTATCTCGTCGGTTACTACTCTTGTTGATGGCGGAGACAGATTCAGCCCGCGCCCTGTTTCTCGTGCATCGTTCTACTCTGACGATGTCTCCACGCCCGTTCATGGATGCGACATGATAGGTAACTTTCCTTCTCCCCTTGGAACGCCTTCATATAAATTCGCATCCACACACCTCGCGCACCATCCTCACATTCTAACTATTTTGATCTCTCATTTCAATTTAACCTCAGTCTGCAACGTCAAAACCCTCATGGTCAACGGCCAAGCCTGCCACGAAATCGAACTCCGTTGCCAAGGTTGCGACTCTTCCTTCGTCCTCACCGCCGCCCACGACTGCGAGGGCGGTGCCGCTGGTAGCAGGCCGCAGAGCCCTGCGTTGAAGAAGGTTGAGGAGAAGGTTGCGGATGAACAGGTGGATGTGAAGTTGACGAAGAAGACGAAGGCGGTTGAGGATGAGGAGATGGCGGTTGTGAAGCCTGTAATGGATGGTAAGTTGTGCTTGGGGTTGGGGGTTTGGTGATGTTGGTTACGTCGGTGTTTTGTCTGTGTTTCCAATGGCTAATGTCAAATGTCGCTTCCTCTTCGATTTTTCCAAACCAACAGCCTCGACCTTGAAGAAGATGAAGCCCTCGCCCGGCATTCAATGGCTCCGCGACGAAACCACCGACTTCGTCAGCATGGTCATGTAAAAAGACATTGCCCCCCCTTCCCCCCCAAAAGACAATCTGAATCTTTAGCACTCAAATGAACCTTTGTATCTATTTTCACCCACTTTCGTTTTGGTTTTTGTTTCGTTTTCTAAATACCCACATTTCCCCCTTTTTCGATCCTTGAGATGGGCAATTTTCGAGTCGCTTTACCACATCCTTTCTTTTGTTTGTAGTTCGGTTTCTTTTGTGTTTAGTTTGTAACTTTAGGTGATGGATTGTAGTTGTAGTATTTTCTTTCTTGGAATGAATAGTTCAATGAAATTCAGTCGGCGAGTCCTTATATGTTTCTGGAGAAAGAAAATGACTCAAAATGTGGGATGCGATGTGGATACGGCACTCGAAACTCAATGGTCCTTTTCCGCATCTTCTATTTCTGTGACGCTTGTACACTCATGCAAAATTTCCAGAATGTCTTCATCGCCCATTATTCATCATCTCACTCACTATCACCATTTCAGATTCCTTTCGCTTTTGTTGCGATTGCTGTGCCACCACTTTTTCTTCACCCACAATAAACAACGTTTCTTCAAAAACGTTTTGATTTTTACCATCGAACACGTCGCTTGAGACCACAACCGCGCTTTGTGGGGCTTGGTCGGGGTACTGTCGGTATCATTCTGGACCGTAGTGGCCTGGGTGAACCCGTCGTCAACGAAAGCGGCCACCTTGGCGACAGTGGCGGGTTCGGCTGCCACCGCGATGTCAGGGATTGAAGGAGCGACAACGGAGACACTGTCATGATCCGACTCATTGTCCGATTCAATCTCGTCCAAGCCACTGCCAAAGGGACATGGGGGCAGGTCGAACGCAGAGCGTTCTCGTTCTGCCTCAGTGGAAATGTATTCACCGAGAATATTTGGGCCCGTGGTTGGGATTGGATAAACCAACAGATGATGACTGCCATCGTGGGCGCCATCGGCTTGCTCCGAATAAGGGCTCACGAACACGTCGGACCACGTGGTTGCAGTGTCAAATTCAGATAAAAATCCGAAATCGCCAACGTCGAGTTGTTGCAGCGCCACTGTCCCTGCAACACATCTTCCTGTTCATCACCTTGTAGCGGCGCCTCCTGCACCTCTTCTGTATTGTGCCAAAGCTCATACTCATCTTGCTGGTTTTGCTGGACCGAGTTCTGCTCCATCACCACCTCCCAAGACACCCATAACCCGCCATCCAACACACCGTCACCCAAGTGATGCAAGCAGGGAGCCACTGGGCTTGCTACGGTCTCCGCTGCATTCTGCGCTTGTGCAAACCCCACTCCATCCACCCCCACCGCATTTTCTCCCATCGAGTTCTCGTTGTCTTCCAAACTGGGATCTAGCTCACGAAACAAAAGCATATCTACTGTGGCATTGGATTTCCTTGCGGTTGATGTTGGGGTGAGTTGAATTCATCTTCTGAGTTTTCATCGTTACCCTCATAACCTGAACTGGACAACGGTGATATGTCAGACTCGGAGTCCATTCCAGAGTCTGCACCGTTTGGAGCCGGCGTGGAAGGTGGGGACGGTGTGCGGTCCCGCACGGTACATGGGTTGAGAGAAGCATCCTCAATATTTTCGTCCACAACGACTTCATTTTCCTCCGACTGTGTGTGTATGGGTAGCGTCGGCAAGTTCTGGAGGGACAAGGTGTTGTTGTCAGTAGTCCCGTTGTTGACGTCCAGGTTGACGTCCTGGCCAACGGTGATTTGAGCAGGTGTTGCATCGATGCGGAGGTCGTCCCAAACAGCACCAGAACCACAAGGAATGCAAGAAGATCCCAAAGTCAAACCTGTGGGGATTTGATCGGGAGCTGTAAGTGGTGTCCTTGACGGCCAAAATGGTGGTGGCTCCAGGGTGGATGTATAGGGCATCAATGTTCTCGCATCTTCTGTATGGTGGGTGGCAATTAAGACGGGCTCTTGTCCGAGAATGTAGACCTCCATACTGAGGAGATTGCAAGGGAGCGAGGGAAGAAACTGCTCTGCGAAGATTTGCGGCGATCCTTCGGCAACTATATTGCTAAAAGCTGGTAGTCGCCTTCTTAGTGCTCCGCGGTCGGACATGTTTGTCTGATCTGTTTCGAGAACTGTTATCAACGTCCAGCGATGGCGAGTGGATCGTATTATCAAAAGCAGAGAGGAGCGATGCATTAGGGGGTTGCTTCCAAACTTGATCGTGTGTCAGAAATGGATCGTAGGTCCCACCGCCTGCTCAAACGTTGACTTGCCTACAAAATGAAGACCGGACCTTTCAGGTATCCACACCGTTTTCCGACAAAAGTTGAAATTTGATGAAGAGAACCTCGGTAGGACTGGACGGCAGCGGTTGCAATCAATTGTTGTAGGGTTCACAGAGTTCAAAGTTCAGAAGTTTATAATAGAGAGAAATTCGGCGATGATGGGAATTCGTACTGTTCGTAACTCGTCGGCATATGATTTTTGTCTGGGTATGTTTTCAAAAAAATCTTTCGGTGGCCCCGACAAAATGAAAAACATGGACTAAACGACAGATGAGAGACCCCGGGGAATTCTTCCACCAATCACAGCCATGGTTGAAGGTAAACAACAGGTCAGAGAACAGGGGTATGAGCCTTGACGAATCATATGTCTGAGGACATGTCATCGGAAGTGCTGAGTCGACGGCGGCATCATTTTTTCATACTTCGCCTATTTCCCAATTGAGAACAAAGAAAACGAATCATGTATTGTGTCGAGAAATGCGCATCTTGAATTCCATCCAATTCAAACTATTCGCGGTTGAGGTTTCGTCTCTATGTTCACATTACGTTCAAGAGTCTTTCGAACTCCAGACCAATCATGTCCTTTTCTGAGCAACAAAAAGTCGACACCATTACAGATCTTGTGATCCCATATCCCATTGACGCGACTTTCCATTCATGTTCACCACTGCACCCTCCCTTCCTGACAAGGCACAAGGAAAGGGACTGATTCCTTCCACACGAAATGCAGCACGAAAACCATTCTTTTTAGAGACTGTGACAAGATATGATAAGGTTCGCAAAACGCAATGACGCGTAAGTGACATTCTTCACAAAAAAAATTCTTTCTTATTCGTATTCCTTCTTATCGTATTCCAAACCGGGTGTTTCCCCGTGTCAGACTAAAATGGCACGCGAGAAAAGAACAAAACATTGTCAAGAACGCGCATTACGCATTCTGGACCCGGAAAGCACAAACAAAAGATTCTCGACAGTTTGCGCGCAAAAACTGAAATTGCAAAGGCACCTTGGCGTTCTCGGTACCACTGATCGCCGGGATGCGTAGAGCCTCTGCTTTAAGTTACAAGATAACCCCTTCTCTGTTGGTCTTATTAGAGCGCACCATTTCTGTTCCGCGCCTTTTGTGGCCACCACGATTTTCGCATCCAAAAATGGCAGTTGTTTTTCAGGAAGTTTTTCACCTTGGCCAGGGGTACCCGGCCCCACAACTGCGTTTTCGTGCGGTTATTTCCGATGGGGTGTGTTGATGTGGGAAAAGCGGCGCCGGTGGTTTCTGGAAAATCAATAATGGACGCATCGTCAACAATTCCAGGTTCTGCTGCTTGGGCGAGGTCGTCCATGATGACGCCGGTGAATGGGGAAGCAGGTGCAGACACACATTCATTCACATGGCCACATGACGGAACGTCAGGTCCGCAGGAGTCACAGTCCGCGTCAATCTCAAAGGATGGCTCGACGATCGTTTGCTCCAGAGGACCAAGGCTGAGCACACGGTGTTGGTTGCTGTCGTGCCTCCGATTGGCCTGGGTTAATTCGAGCTGCTGGAAGAATTCAGAGTTGGCTTCGTTCCACCACGCTGTGGCCACGGCTGGCTCGTGGAATGAAGATAATCCGAACCATCTGGCACTAGTGGCGGGCAAACTTAGTGTCGCCTCTATCCCAGCTTCACCTTCCACAGCTTCTTGAAGATCTTCGGCTGTCACCACCTCATTTTGATCTGCATTCAGCCTCTCTTCTGTTTCTGTTTCCTCCGCACCTTCCTGCTCTTGCTGGTGCCCATCCTGCTCGGACTGCGCGTACTGTTCCTGCTGTATCGCAGCCATACCATCCCAAGATAGCCAAAGCCCGCCATTGGTAGTGTGATCTCCGAGGGGATGCAGATGTGGACCCATGGAAACACAGATCGATGGAAGTGGGCTAGGCGCCGTGTCTGATTCATCTGGGACGTCAAACGCCTCCCCTCTGTCGTCACCTTCAAGCATCTCATCTTGTTCAATTTCATCAGTTTGCTCGATGTCCGGAAACAAGACACATGCGCACGACAGTGGCGTGTCGCTTCCTTGATCTTGGGGGGAAATGACCTCGTTTTCTGAGAGCTCACTTACATCTCCTTCATAACCTGAGTTAGGTGTTGATGAGGAGACGTCGGAATAGAAACTCGAACCAAGATCTGTATCCAGCGAGATTTCTCGGGCTGACCTGGAAAGGGGGGACAGTGTGCGGTTTACGATTGTCTGTGAGGTGCCAGCGTCGGGCTGGTTGTCGAAGTTTTCGTCAATTATAACCTCGCTCCCCCCCGGCTGCATGTCGGCCGGCAAGTGCGGTAAACCGAGGACAGAGAGGCTATTGTGGATATTATCCTGAGTGGCGGTGGTGGGAGAGGCCCTTGGTTCAATGTTTACGTAAATGTCTTCTCCAGTGACGCCAGACCCGCAAGGAATGTGGGATATACCCAAGATCAAGGCTGTCCCAAGTTCCGAGGCAGCAGTGGGCCATTGAAATATCGGAGTACTCGACTGTTGCTGTTCTGGAGTCAGTGTGATGCCCGACATGGGGGGTGAATGGAAATCGCCCATGTGAATCAAACTATGGTCTTGCTCAATCGTTTGATGTTCCATAACAGCGCTCAATCCGGGACCATAAGGCATATTCACCGGGAGGCCAGTTTGTGGAATGAATCCGGGGTTCGCAACCCACGGCAGTAAAGTTCGCCGCTGCTGGCAAGCGATGGGCGCGGCCTCTTGCCCAAGGACCTCTGGAAAAGGTCGCGGGGATATATCGGCCATATGCGTAAAGACAGGCAACCGCCTGCATCGAAGAGCGTGTGTGAGCATGTCTTGTATATCGGATACCTGAAAACCAGAACTGTTGAAGGATGGCGAGTGGATTGTATCATCGACAAAGTAAATGAAAATGAATGTATTGGAGGAGGATTCTCACCGTCGCAATCCCCAACATATGGAAAGTCCGCCAACTTGACTTGCCTGTTCAAATAGCCACCAAGAAGTTGGAGCTAAAGAGATCGGACTCAAAGAAGTCGGAGAGGAGCAGATTACAATTCGCCAGGGTTATGGCGTGTGAGTGAGGATGTAGGTGCTGCACATACGCCTGCGAGGGTGTTGGGTGAGTCGACCGGCCTTGAAGGTTGCGAAAGCGAAATTGGTGAGAGGAGAAGGGTGACGGTTTGTGACCACTGTTATTGTTATTCTTCGGGGGGTTCCTCTTAAGAAATGTTTCGGGGGTATCAACAAAAATTCCACCCTAGAAAACTCCCGCTCCAATCAAATCCATAAGATAAACAAAAGGTTAAGACACCCATGGCTCTGAAACTGTGGCAAATCATGGCTTTGAGTCATCGTCGGACATACTGGGTGGAGCCTTCTTTTTTTAATAATCTTTTCAGTACCCTGCGAGCGGAGAGAGACAAAAATCATGGCATGGCATTGCGTGTCAAGATAAGCAAGTGCTGAACTCTGATGTCCTCTCATCTGATTCAACGGTTGAGCGAATGCGTAAGCTGACATTACGCTCATACTAAAACACACAGCCCATTCAATCTTTTCAGTCCATGATGGGATACGTTGAGGTACGTGACCACGCACATTTTCTTTACATTTTCTTGTTATTCTAGTTTTTCCCGTCTTGTATATCTATCACAATAGACTTAGGACATTCTTCAAATGCATCGAATTCAGATTCGATGGAGGAGGGGAGGCGAGAAAATGAGAAGGGGCAGCACACATACCGAGCAAAAAGGAAAAATTCATATAAAAACCACCGTTTACCTTCTAAAACTCAAAGCTCCGGACAGAGACCTCGAACAGTGTGTCAAATTGGACGAGGATTTTGAGAGCAGCGGAAAAATAAAGAGAGGAACAAACGAACAGAAAGGTCGGATGGTAGATTGAGAAAAGACATTTGAAGGTATGTGCGTGCCGCATTTAGGCGTGGATTTCTCATTCCATAGACCATACATGTTGATTGAACTAGCTGCAGGGAAATTTATGAGGATCGAAATTTCTTTCCGCAGATTCTATTCTGCTGGGTTTCCTTTGAATCCAAACGTTGAAAGGTTTGAGTCTGCGTTGTGTCACTTGCGACATTGGATTTGCGGCATCACTTCTATTATGATGTGCAAAAATAATGCAGAATTTTCGGTGCATTTATCGAAGATAGCATTTACAAAGACTCTTTTCATCGCCCGTTGTCCCTTATGCCTCGCTTTTTGGGCTTGGTCGGAATGTGGTCGGTATCATGTACTGGTGGGCTCCGAAAGGCATAGCTGGATGCGTCGTCGACCTGAACTCCTTAGCCACAGTGGCAGGTTCAACTGCTGGGGTGATGGCGGGGATTGAGGAATGGCAACGGATGCAGTGTCATGATGCGCCTCATTTGCAACCGTTTCTGTTCCTGTTCCTGCAGCCCGTCCTTCTTTTCATCGCCTTGCACCGGCGCCTCATGTACCCCCCTCATGCCTGACGATGTTCACCTCCTTGGCTGCCATTATCTCGCCATTCCCGTAATCCAGCCCTCCTCCGTCTCCTGCCCATCATCCTGCTCACGCTCGTGCTCCTCCTGCCAAGGGTGTTGCTGGTCCAGATCATGCTGCATCGCCACATCCCACGGCACCCACAATCCGCCATCCAACACATCGTTACCTAAGCGATATAAACAGGGACCCACTGCAACACCAATGGCCGGAAACGGGCTTAGTTCCGCTCCATTCTGTGCTTGTGCGAACCCCACTCCGTCCACCACCACCGCATTTTCTCCCATCGAGTTCTCGTTGTCTTCGAAACTGGGATCTAGCTCAGGAAACAAAATACGGGCACATGATGGCATCGGATTTCCTTGATGTTGCGGCGAATCGAATTCATCTGAATTTTCATCGTCACTTGCAGAACCTGTACCCGAGTCCATTTCAGAGTCTGCATCTGGCGAAGAGTTTAGAGCTGGTGTGAAAGGTGAGGATGGTGTGCCGGCTGTGTGCGAGGCTCCGGCTCCGGCATGATGGTGGATGTTTTCGTCAACAGTAACCTCGCTTTCCCCCGGCTGCATGTGGATGGGTAAATGTGGCAATACGAGGAGGCAGAATGTATTCTCTTCCGGGTTTCCGTTGTCGTCGTTATGACTGACGGAATTGGGAAGCGGCTTCGGGCCTGGTTCCATAGTTTTCCGAGAGACGAGACCCGCAAGTATACGCAATCAATTCGAAGGTGAAGGCCGTGATTTGGGATTGATTGGGATCAAATAGTAGATTCAAAAAGGCCCAATCACCAGGCTTTGAACATTTGAGATCGTATTTCGGCATAGTCGACATAGGGCGGCGACAGTGATATATATCTTCTATTCTGTACTAACTTTGGAGTTTGAATCTGTTTCTCATTTCGGCTTCGTCAATCATTATGAGCGTTTGAATCCACGGAATTATTATGTTGATCGACTTGCAAGATTCCACCAGATGAGAACTTGTTCCGTCTCTTGAGTGCTCTGCAAATCACACATGTATGTGTATACGTACATCCAAAATTTTCTGCTAAGAGAGAAAGAAAATGGACCGACCATTGGCGCTTTTGAATGTATCTATGTATTGCTGAGAAGTAGAAGGAGATTAATATCTTTTCAACAAACCGTGGTGCCGTGCGACGACGTGCCGCGACATTATCATGAGGTTGTGGGGACATGATGATGAGCGCATGCGGAGGTGGGCTCGCGGTTGTTCCTCTCCCAACAGGAAAAGAAGATCAATCTTCATGGAGAAAGAGACAGCGTTGTGTGCCGCTGAGAGTCAAGAATAAGAAGAGAACAGAGTTTCTCGGTGCCAAGTACGACCACACGTCATGAAATTTTGAGATGAATTGCGACATCATGCAACGCGAGCTTACGTGAGTGCATCCAAAGTCGCCATTAGCCTTTTGTACGATCAAGTCTGTACAGGATGCAGTGAGACCAGGTCAAAGAGACTGCAACCGAACCGAAATGACGTTTTCTGTCTTGGTCTTGGGCACCTACCGAGTGAAATCCACGCTGTGTGTCTTGCCGTTCTTGGTTGACGTTGTCCCCTGTTATACAAGCTCTTTCGCGTGAAAGCTCTTCCAATGAAGAAGACTGAACAGCAAACGAAGAAGACGACGTAGATGGTATGATGGTACTAGTGCGCACAGCGGAGTTTGAATCCGCTTGCACACTCAAGACTCCATCCTCCACAATGACGGAGTTTGAATCACCTGTGTGCACGCACAAGCGGAGTTTAAGGGAATTGAGTTGTTTCTTCTTAAAGATATAAAAAAAATTGATAATCACGGTGGCCATTGCTGACCCACCGACCCCTCGACTTGCCCCTCGGCGAAGAAGGACTAATCTAAAAAATGGCTCGACGAGAAGGTAATGGAAGTGCCGCGACAGGGAAGTCGAGAGGACTTTGTACGCATCATACGCACTAAGGGCTCCAGGCAAAAGCGATGCAGTGTCACTTCACCGCAACTTCAGTTTGCTGATACGATGCGGAGGCCCAGGCACTTCAAGCCTCCGAATATGACGATGAGGGGAAACTGTGAGGGAATCCGCTCGCTTTTCATAGCCGAGAGCGGAGGAAGCGGCGCAGGCAGAACCAGAAGTCACCAGGTCTCCAGAGACCACGCGCTCGTTCCAGATTGGTTGTGATTGGGAGTGTGAAGCGCTCTGACCGGTCACACGAAATTTCGATCTCCGCTGCAGGGTGAGGCACGTGCACGCACGATACGTGAGGGGATTCGCATCCGAGTGCGTCCAAGTCTCGACGATGGCATGCAACACTTTGCAATGGTGACCCTTTTGAATGGGTGCTCTTTCAGGTCTCCCCCGCGAAGCATCGGGAAACGATGAAAGCATTACAAATATTACCTTGACTTGCTGCTCCGGTTGGATTCCATCATTCCATCATGGAGAGAAGACCATTGCACAGTCCAGTTCGAAGAATGCAGAGTCATTGCAGACGAATCTTGCAAGATCATGAGCCTGCTGGTATCGAGGTTACAGTTGAGCTCGAGAGTTCACTGAGTTCCAAAGCTGTGTGTCGGCTGTTTCAAGCGGCCATGGGTGTGCATATTGTTCTTCCCTAGTCCACATGTCTGTTGTTGATTGCTGAATGGGAGTCTTGCGCACGAATGGATCGGTTGAAAAACCAAATCCTCGCAAAAAGTGAATGAAGCCGCCCCACCCCTTGGAGGATATGATGAATTGCACTCCTTCCTTTTCGCTGATCGAGATTGTCGCGTTTGGAGTCTGGTGAATTCGAATAGATTGATCAGTTCCCACTTGATTTCAACACAAATTTCCGCGAGGGAAAGTGGGGCGGAAGTTGAAGGAACTGCCCCTCAGAGAAATTGAACTCCTTCCCTTTGCGTCAAAAAGTCTCCCAAGATCTCTTTGTCCCAGGTAGTGCAGCCGCCGGCCACCCTAGTAAAAGGGAAGGAACGACGCACAACTGGAACACCCTCCAACGTAGCTGGACTTGACCTCCCGCCGCCTTTCCACCCTGCTTTCAGCCCGGATTCAGCCCTCCATCGTTTACCGACAAGCCGACAGGGAAAAATCCTCCCTTTTTGAACTGGGTCCGGTTTGCACCCCTCATACAGTATACTGGCCATGCGATAAGGCAAGGGGCGACGTTCTTGTTTTGAGCACAACGCCTTATACTCAAAAGACGATTTTCTGTGACCTGAACCTCCCAACCGTGCCATTTCATCGTCCACCGACCACAGGCTCCTCCGTTTTCGCTCTTTTCGTCGACTCCGCGGCTATTCCGGCTCCTGCGTTGTCGACCTATTGTGTGAGCACAGCGACTCATACTCAAAGACGTTTTCTTCGACTTTAACCTTTCAACCATGCTGTCTTTGCCGTTTTCATCTTCCACCAACTGTATTCTCCTCCATTTTGGCTCTTTTCGTCATCTCCGCGGTTATTTAGACTGCTCGCTGTCGACTTCTTTCCGTATTCAAAGATGAGTGCTGAAGGAGAATGGCCCCTCTCTTACCACAACGACGCATTGCCGCCGCCAATTCCTCATCACTTGCTCAGAAGATCGTGTAAAACGTGTTGGAAAAAGCATGCTTTGAGCTCTTTTCTCAGTCAAACTCGATCCTTCAATGCCAGCTCCTTCTTTACATAGTACCCGTGCCACCTCCGCCGTTCCATCTTTCTGGCACTTTCTTCTTTCCATATCCCTGCCACTTTCGTCGTGCCATCCTCCTGCCGCCTTCTTCACTCCATCTTCTGTGATTGCTACTGAAGATTTTCTTCCAGTGTTAAGACCAGGTACTGAGCGAGCGCGATCAACACCTTTCCGTTCCTCTTGGATCCTATCCAGCCGGTTGTGCTCCCGGTTGTGCTCCAACACACTCATTTCCGTGTCAAACGAAACGCAAGATGTGTCGTCCCTTGAGTCTCGCGGACCTCTACCGTGATCACCGCGATCAGCAACGAACCATTCTGACGCAGGTCTGAAATTCCTCCCTCGGCTTCCTTACTCTCCGCAGCGATCTCCGTCATCTCTCTCTCAAATGATGAATCGCCTTCTTCATTGTCTATTTCGTTTCCGTCCTCACGACCGCCATCACCCGTCTGCCTGCCAAAAACGTAAATGCTGCTTGTCATCTCCATACGCCAACCCCCCTGCGCTTCCCGCTCAAGCTTCATCTGCCTTCCTGAGCTGCAGAATCCCACCACTATGGACCGTGGATATTAAATTTGCCATTGACGACTCTCCGCTTCATGTTCGCCGAGTTGTACCGCTGAGTCGGAGCTCCCAAGGCATTGAAGATTGAAGGATGGGGATCTTGAGTTGAAGCTACACATGTGCACCCGCAGCGAACCATCTGAACGACGATTTTCCTTCCCGTCTTCCTCCGTAGCCCTTCTAAACCATCCATTAGCTTTTTGAACGAAGCTTCACCTGCTCAACCCCTTACTCCTCCGCCTCCAACAACCAATCACCTATCGCACCACGCTCGCCACTATGATATCAGATTTCCTGTTATCCCGCATCTTCTTCGTTTCTACGTTCTTCGATCCGTCGTCATCCATCGCTCCAACGTGCAACACTGATCCAGAGATGGGAAACGTTGAAGGTCGGAGCTCTGCTGACTTCCTGACCCCCGAGCTCGTCCGCATTCACCCCCCTGCCCATGCTTTGTTCCGTTCGAACCACTCGGAGTTTCGCTGCTGTGCGCCGTACGAACGCCGTACGGATGATTGCGAGAATTATGGCTTTCTTCTTGTTTGGTTGATTCTTGATTATCAATCAACCACTCAAAATCAATCCTACCCCTAATTCACGAAGTATTCGCCACCCTTGAACGCTGTTTCAACAGGGTTGGGGGAGCTCGAGGGAAACCAATCCTGCCATCATCCATTCGAAAAACTTACTTTATAGCTTTTACCGGTTAGATACAAAGGATGTAGATGAGAAGGACCCAATCCATCTGTTTGTTGTGGCATGTAAACTGCATCTATTCTGATATGACGTCGTTAGAAAGCTCAACCGTAATATTATCTTTAAATATTTCCCTTTATTTTCTTACAAAAAGATATCTTACCTGTCGACTCATTATTGCACTTATTGTCTCAGATCACACCTCCTCCTTCACGATAAATGTACCATCTTCGATCTGGCCAGTGAAAAATAAGAATTTTATCCACCCTCAAACAGTAGTTTGCAAATGGGCCTAGGGTTGTTCGTATGTGGTCTCTACTATTCCCCAACATTAGTGATTTTGTGAGTCTCGGAAGTCGTCTTTCAAAATAAGTTGGCATCAGACTCGAGATCAGATTCTCAAACACAAACGAACTTGGATGGCACAGTCCAATCTTTCTTCAATGTCGGCGCTCGCGTTGCTGTGGTAAAGCGCAGGAGCGATGCCAGGGAACCGGATCGTCCTCTGATGGAGTTGCTGTTGAAATGGGGGGCGTATGTTCAGGTCAAAAACAACGCATTGCTGCATACAGCTGTGCAAAATGTGAATGTGAGGATGGTGGAGATGCAATGCAATGGTTACAGCGGGGATGGATGTCCACGAGGCATTCCGGTCGGCGGAAGCTGGTGGGAACTTCCCGTTTCTGTCCACTTAGGTGGGAGCTCAAGGCGTTGATGCCGAGGACAAGGGGGTACCGTAGAGCTGAAAGTTGTGGGGGTTGGGTTCTATTTACGGCACTCAGCCTGCGTGCACTCCTTATGTGTCTGATGTATCTGACGGGTGTGCGCTGGGTCTTTTCCATAAACTGATGTGATGCCCTTGCGGCGCACTTGGGGCTTCATTTCACTTGTCGGAGTTTACAAAATGTTACACAGAGCAGAGAGTGCTAATAACCACTTCGTTCCCCCTCCGCCATCGCCTGTAACAATGAGAACAATTTCCGTAAAGAACAATCATCACACCCCGTTTCCCTCCGTCGCCATTCCTCAAATCAAAAAAGAATCGAAAATGAACTTTACCTGCACGACCGCCTGCACAAACATAGAACAACAAAAGAAAGATAGGAGAGTTGATGAGTCGACTTGTCTTCTAGTTCACAATCCTTCAATACAGCCAGTCATTAGAGGGGAAAACATAGACGACGCGCGGTCAAGTGAACCACCTGTCTTGCTCTGGTCAAGACAAGAATTATGAGCATGTCGATTTTTCGAGTGCAAGCCCCGCAAGGCCCGCAACCGTCACAATTGTCACTGTTACCCGCGTTTTTTTTCCTTTTTAGGCACGGTCACGTCACGTGAGTTCTTTTGATCGCCAATCAATCCCAACGATTACACAGCCAAATTTTCCCCCTCTCTTACTTGGTCTTCACACTTGGTCGCCGGCGGTGCTGCCCGCGCGCGCGCCCTTTACCCACCTAGGAACGAAGCTCCGTCAGTTCAGCACGTCCCACATTCCTTCAGTACTTAGTCATGACTTTAGACCCTCATCAAGCACCTCACTTCTTCTTCTCTTCATAGAAGCTCTCTTTGCGCTGCATGATCTCCTCACATGGTCTTATTACTGTGCAGCGGATTTGCCAATCCCGAAGCGACAGTAAAAACATATCAAACACTCAGAATAAATTCTTCGTCGCCCAACTGTTACTCCAGCAACTCCCGAGTCAGTTCCGAACAGTATTTGCGAACGCATTCGATTCGTATGTCACCACTCTAAAAAGGGTCCTTCAAAGGTTCCCAAATCAATACGCATTAAATCCACCGATCCGCAAGAGACTTCGTGTCTCTGTAAACGAGGGCTGAACAAGTCAGGGGACATACACTCATCACCACTTCCTAAACGTTGAAGATCGTTAGCAGCAAAAGTTGCTAAGTCCTCCTTGAAACTCGCGCTTTTGGAGTCGACAAAATGACGGTGTATTTTCAATAGACGAGCTACATATTATATTGTGGAAAATTCATCATTTTCGAATTCAGGTATGTACACGACTTGTCACATGGGTTCGCTTAGTGTCGCTTAGTGTCGCTTAGCGACAAGATTACGAGTTGGCTTTGATCTTCAACGTTTAGGAAGTGGTTTCATCAACGAGTTAAAAACAGTTAATTAATACATGCTTGCACTCCTGGGTCCATGATTGCGTACATGATAACGTCCACGACAGATGTTTCAGGCTCGATGGACATAAGATCCAGTGGTCGGAAGAAGTATGCCTCGTAAATCTGGTTCAGAAATGAAAAGGTGGACAAGAAACTGGGTTGGAAGGCGTAGGTTACTTTCACAACTTGAAGCGCTCCTATGATGGAGCTGCTTTGAAATGATTCGATATCGCTTACGAATGTTTCTGGCAAAGTGCGGTGTAAACGAGCATGTCAGCTTGGGTGTAACCAAGTACTCCAAAGAGAGTCTCTGTGTGATTTGAGCGACAAGTTCATTAACCTTACAAGTGACGTTTAGGTATGGTTGATGGAGCGCCTTTGGGGTGTTGAAGGGTTGTTACAGAGACAAAGTGTTGCAGGGGAAGCGGCTGGGGGCAGAAGAAGATGATATGAGCCAAACCAACTGGCCAGAATCCTTGAAACTTGGCGAAACTTGAGGCAATGCTTTACTCCTCATGATAAAGTTTCCACGTGTATGCAAACCCATGCCACGGCAGTGTGTCCTTCCTCGACCAATGCAGTGCTTGCTACGTTATCTGTTTGCCCGTGATGGCTGTCCGTTCATTCAAAGAACTCCTGGGGTTTGTGCGTGTGTGCAATTGAAGGGCATGGTGTTGTGTGTGGGTCTCTTCAAGGCTCTACGCATGGCTCGCCTAAGTTTATTGGAACGACGGCCACGTACCGTTGACACCCGTTGACACCTTTGATAACATGACTGAATAAAATCCCCTTGACCTTCCCTTTGCCAAACTTCCAGCCGGCATCCGTCATCTCTGAGAATCACTTTGTCGGAGATCACCCCGTCCGTGGTTGTTGCGGTCCATACAGCAGCGCTCACAACCAATGACTATTCCGTCCGGAAAGGTTTAAAAGGGATCACACCCTGAAACGGGTGTACCGCGCTTGTTCTCGACCCTTGTCGCCATTCGAAGGAGATATTCTCTCGTGGGCAAAAGAAAAGAGCACCACCAGATCAGTCATGGCGTCGGTGACGGAAGACAAGATGGCGGAGGAAGTTGAAATGAAGGCAACTGCCGAACAAGGAAAGGGAGGGGTCGCTGAAGGTTCTGTGGATGAAATGGACTATCAAGAAGGGGAAGAGTCTGTGAGAGAGAGTGAAGTGCCTGGCGATGTAGAATCTGCACAACAACAGCAAATGCCGAAGGAGGCTAGAGACTTTCCGGATGATTGTCGCCATCACATGCGAACCCAGTCCCCAACGGCGACCTCAACGCGAGTAACGTCGCATCCTAGTACACCTGAACCGCAGCAAAACTGGCAAGGACCACAACGTAAATCGACTTCATCACCTTCTTCTGAGACCGCAGTGGCGGCGATTTCTCCGGCTACAAAAGCTGATAAAGCGTCTCCCAGTCGATCTCCTCCGTCATCACCGCAATCTGCAGGTTCTTCTTCCTCAACATCGTCATCGGTGTCCTCGTCTGCATCTGGCGCTGCTTCATCTGCGTCATCATCATCAGCGAACGAAGGAGGTGACGAGGAGGAGGGCGAAAGAGAGGAGGACGACGAAGTAGAGTCACAATCGTCTGGTCAGTCAAATAAGTCCACAGGCAACCCGTTTGATATCCTGAAAACAAATCACGAATTTTTCATCCAGTCTTTGCAGTGTATGTATGCAGTCGAGTAGAGAAACAAAAGCAAGGGATGGGCACCCCCCCTCCCCCCGCTCACGGTCCCCAGAAGCAGGAAGAGTTTGGATTGGCCAGAAAAATCACACTTGACCAAAGCCTTTTCCTTTTCTGATTCTTATTTTCGTCCATTCTTCGTCTCAAATTCATCAAAGCCGACGAATTCGTACAAAGTCTCGAGCACGTAAATTTTGCGACACAATCCTTCATTCGTGCGCTCCACGATAACGTGGCGTCCAAAGAGGACATTGAATTCTTTCTCAAGGAGGCACTTCCTACTTACACCCTTATCTTGCTGGAGAAGGAGTAAGTGCAACTGACGAGTAGAAACACATCATTTCCTAATGAAGAGACCCTTGCTCTTTTTGGTTTCTTTTTCCTCTAGAGCGCTAATGACTACCGTTTCTTCACAGTGACTTTCTGGATGAAAATATTTGCGACCTTGTGAATCAGTTTCTGCATTATGTTATTTATCTCGGAATCCAGTCCGCAAAGCAACCTTTGTTACAAGACGACCTTCACTCGAGACGGCGACAACGGCGAACCATCACTTCACTCCCTGCAGATGTCCCCGAGCTTCAAAATGCTTTGTTCCGCATCCTCTGTGATCCTGCGCAACATTTCTATTTGCGGACAGCGTTGGGCATGGAAGAGGTGTGTTGAGAGAAGGGTGGCGTGACTATGAAATGAGTGTGTTTCGTGTCTCTTGGATTTCCACATGGATATCGCTTTGTGGATTTTTGACATTTTCTTTCTTGATTACCCCAAAAGGAATTCGATCTCGAAGATGTTCGAGAAGCGCTGGCCGAGGATGCTTGGGTAAGACGGAAAATATTGTTTCCTTGACGGCTCTACTATGAAGTGTGGGCTTGATTTCTTTTCTGTGGCCGTGATCATCAAACTAATGCTCATTTAATACACATTACGTGCGTGCGGCTCGTGTGTCGTTCAAGAATGGAGACCGGCTCTCCGATTACTACACCAATAACGCTCGCTTCTTCATCCAAAAGCACGGACTTGATGTGATACTCGATCGATTTGAGCAAACCGTCCCGGAGGAAGCTCCGTCCGAATACACGTTTACCTCGCTGTCATCAAAGGCCGGAAAAGAAACGGCTGAGACTGCGGAGGAACAGTCGCATCACTATATGTCGATCACCACCATGACACGCCTTCTCAACCAATGTTACCAGACCATCTCTCAACTACCCACAGAACCCGAAGTCCACCATGGACAACAACCACAATCAAATGCCGCTACAGAACCTTGGACACCCGACGAGTACCTATACCGTCTTTGCGACGCGATCGTACACCACATCAAACGCATCCCAGAAGCATCTCTCCGTTCAGAAGACAAAAAGACCATCCAAAGACTCGCCCAGATGATTCACCAGGTTTTATGGGACGTGACTGATCCTGAAATGGTCAGGGATAATATCAAAGGGGAATATGCTGTTGAGGTCGTCAGATTCGAACTTGTACTGGCTTGCAGGTGTTTCAAGAGCTCGAGCCTAGATAAACGGTTGTGGGGGCTTGCGCAGATAAAAGAAGTCATCAAGCACTGGGCGATCTCACCAGAAAGGAAAGCGAAAATGACGGCGGCGGCCAATGCTTCTGTTACTGGGGGAGAAGCTGCATTTGGGGCCGGTGTAGGCTTTGTTGGTTTTCCGGGAGTGAGCGCAACCGGTGCTGGCCCGAATCGAATGGAGCTGAGCCCTTCGTCGACGGTACTCTCTCATTTCCCCGTAAAGCCGCCCACCAAAACCAAACCTGAAAAGTACCTTCTCAGGTGGCTTCGCCGCGAACGCATACTCTCTCACATGTTTGGACCTAATATCCATCTGGAAGTTGTTGCACGGTGTGCGGACTTGCTGCACTTTGTTATCTGCTTGGATGATTTAGGGGAGGACGGTATTGATATCATTTGGACGCCGGTTGTGGTAAGCCTTTGTTGGAGAAAGTGGGAGAACAAATAGAGCGTGTGGGGGTTGAGAAGGGAAGGAAAGAGACAGAGCTGGCGTGAGTGATATTTGTACTTTCAAACTTCATTTTGATTTTGCGTATTCCCCTGACTGGTTTCGTTTTGCACCGCGTCCCTCTTCTTCGATATGCTATCCACACTCAGACAAACCAACACCGCTCAATCATCCACGGCGTCTATTCGCTTCTGCACAAACTGTGTCCAGCCATGTATCCTCACCAAATCGCCCTCTTGATCCGCAAAATTCGTACGTCGGTGCCCAGGTCAAATGTCGACCCACAGTTGGTGGGCCTTGTAACCGGATGCATTTCCGCAGCGATTCGATTGGCAGGACTGGAGGCTGCAGGGGTGAGTGCTTTTCCTTCCGATTTTTGGTGTGGACTGGGGCTCTGTGCCAACGTGATGAGGGCAAGATGGGAAACACTAACTCGCGTCCCTTCCGGTACCTTTTTTTGCTACCTATGACCGCCCTTGCCTGCTACGTATTTGTAATCAAGCCTGATCACGTCCAAGCGTCCCGGACCGCCGCGTTTGATGGATACCTCTATCTCTGGGAACTCCTCCAGGATGAAGAATCAGCTACAAGCAGCACTGCATTAGCCCCAACGAAATCCTCGCACCCGCCGACCTCGAGCTTGACCGCGACGAGCGATTCCGCCGATTCTGTGTCAGATGGTGGTCCTGCAACGGGAACGACAGCAATGGTGATCGGATCGCCAGTGGCTGCTGCGGATGATGTTGTCGAAGCAAATGTGGCCTCCATCGCGTTTCAACAATTACAGATGTTTTTGGTTAACGGACCGCAATGGAGGGAGGAAAGGTTGGTATTTTCCTCGCCGGATAGTGTCATTTTCGGCCATTTTCCGTCATGTGGCTCTTTGTTCGTGATTACTTACATGTTACCTCTTCGTTTGCGAAAAAAAGGGCTGAGCTCATGCGACGATGTCTCGAGAAGCTCCATAACCATGCCATCACGCCATACACGCTGCGAGTCATACAAGCGTTGTTGGGTAGGGAGGACTCTGAAAAGCTACAAAGCTTATTCCAAACTGTGCGCTTTATGTGCCGTTAATTTACATGGTTTTGAATATATTCACGAACCCCTCTCTGCTGATATAGCGTCTTCAAAATGGCAAGACGACCAAGACCGATGGTCGTATCTTGAAGACCTCTTTGATCGCCAAGGCTTGTCTCGGCACTTCTTTGACGATTTGCGCCACGTCAAGAAAGCAGCTACGGTGGCAAGGTCGCGGACACGGACGCGCACAAGGACTTTGAGTAGAGCTTCGGTGTCGACTTTGGGAGCGCAAATCGAGACACAACAGCAGGGTAGGTGTGGTCGATCGAGTTGATGTTGCGAATACTGTTTCTGGGAAGAAGAGACAGAAAGAGGGAAGTACAAGGGAACCTAACTTACTTCTATGTACCCGTGCCGTTCGAATTTCAAACATTGATCTAACGGGTCGGAGCAGACTCGGTCGATACTGTTGCCATGCCCAACGAGTCCACCAACATTCTCGTCGGCAAACAATCCTATGCAGCCCACATCTGTCACCGGCTTGACTTTTTGCACTTCATGCTCGGTGCCTTCTCGAACGGCCCGCACTTTGTCCGAAATGTTCCTGAAGACATCGTGAAGCTTTGGGATCTCCTTGTCATGGATGCGCTGACGCCACAAGAAAGGGAAGATGCATTTGTGGCATTTGTCAGGATTCTTGGAGTAGGGAGTGAAGATGGTGCATCTAATCAAAATCGGGAGCAGTCGCATCCAAAAAGCGGTGATCGTCATGGAATGGATGAATACAGCCACGGCGACCGATTTCCAGACGTGTTTGCATCGGTGATTTTCGAACACTGCCTTGCGAGATTGGGCGTTCGAAGTCTATCTGAGGCTGGGTTCCATTTTGTGAGAAATTGCTTTGTGAAGGTGAACGCGCTTCAGGGGAGGATCGTCTGCAAAGTAAGTATGTGAAAAGAAGAAGGGAAGGTGGTGAGGAAGCGGGATAATCGGCGATTGGCGCCCCGTGTTTCTTCGTTTTCTGATCCTCTCATTTGGTGTCCTTTCATTTTCGCGAAAACCTTCATCACTGGACGGAAACAACAGAACGATGACGACGTACATGTTGTTGACGATCCATTGGGTGTCGAATTCATCTGGAACATCGCTTTGCATTCAAGAGACGAGAAAGTGGGGACTAGAGCGATCGAATTCATTGTGCAGCTACATCTGAATGTGAGTGAGATTTTTTTTGGCTTCGATGGTGTCCCCGTTGAGAAGAGCAATATGTTGGGCTGTGTTTAACTTGGGATTCTCGGTTGTGACAAGGTCGAAAGGAACAGCTTGCGTCAACGGATGGAGGATCTCATTGACGTAGGTTCCACCCACTTGTACAAAGCCGGTAAGTCTCGTGTGGAGCAGATATGCGGCTTTTCAGTCGAAATTCATCAATGGCCACTTATTAATGTTCAAAAGTGTACCCTCTCCAGCCGATGCGTTGGCCTATGATTTCGTTCCTTCAGCGGGCGAAGAGGAGGACTTGTCCGAATCGGTGGCCGAGGAGGAACTAAAATTCACAAGGTGTCTCGCGCTGTACAAGGTGAAGACTCCTGATACAAACGCCGGCGGCATTTATTCTGGCTTGTTTTTGTTGAGACGTTTCTTAAATGCCTCAAACCCGTATCATCAGATTTACATTGACTCGTTCACGAGGAAGTATTCCGACCTGATTCCGCCAGAGAGCGCTTCCGCTCCGCGTCACGGTCTGCTGAAGCGAGGCCAGGATCTGGAGGTGCAGGTGCAGATCATCAGCCAAAAGACGGTACGTTCACACACTCGGCCTTCTTCATCAATTTCATGCTTGCGTCCTTTTTATGCCTCACGTGCCGAATGTTATCTGATTCTGATCCCGCCCTTTTTCCACACACAGGCCCGTTTGTTGATATTCAATGAGTACGACAACGTGGGCGTTCTGAGAATCAAAGTTGCTCGTGAAATGGGCGGGATCGCGGACCTTTCGTTGCTGAGACTTATCAGTGCTGGTAAGTGACGACTGAGCAGGCATCTAACATTCGGGGCATACGTTGGAATTTTTGTGCTTACTCACACTTTCTTGCAACAAGGGCGTGAATTGAAGGACGATACCCAGTTTTTGAAGGATCTGAAAGTTTTGGACATGATGGTCACGGTGACCGCTATCAGGAGGCCGGCGGAGCAGGTACACTTTCTTTTCCAAATTAGGTCCTTCATTGAACTGCATGGTCGTTTACATCCATTCCCATTGTAGAGCGAAGTGGGTACCAAAGTTGCGACGCTCCCTTCGCCCCAAGAACAAAGGGAGCAAAATTTATCGCGTGCGCTCACACCTGAAGGCGCCAGAATGACAGCAGATGATGATGAAGACACGATGGGGTTGGTACACCCTTCAGCGATTCTGGCAATGCCAAAATACCATGACCACTTCTTCGGCATGCTGGAATTGAAGGAGAAGCAGTCTTCTGAGGTGGGTGGTTCGGTTTGCCAATGCAATCATCAAAGTCAGATTTGTCGTCAGCGTAAGAACTAAAAATGCGACGTCAACCCCCTCCACCCGCCTCTCTCTCTCTCATACAGATTTGGAACCTTCTGATGCAGCTTCCCACAAACGAACTTCTGATGGATCGCCTTCGGACTCTTCCCGCTTCATATCCACAGTCGGGAATGGCGAAATCGAACGCGCTCGCCGTTGAATCGCAGATCATGTGGGACGCTTTGCTTGATAAACATTGCGCATACAGGCTGCTATATGCTCTGCAAATTGTGGACCATTTGCAAAAACAGGATGAGGTGAGAGAGGAGTTGAATGTGTTCTCTATCAAGCATCCTGTTTTCCTTTGCACCGTCCCCCTTGTCCCTCAGTCTCATAGCATTCGGGAATCTCAAACAACTTCACCTGCAGAACTTGAACGTCGACGAAGTCCGGAGCTGGAAGCATCGATTCCATCGATTGGGTGGCGTGAACCATTTACTGCATGTTTTGATTGATACGGATATGTTTAACAACAACCTGGACGGGAGTGCCACTAAGTCGTGCCTCGCATTACTGCTTCGAGTCATTGACGGCTTCCCTATAGGTAATGAATGCCAACTGCTTGTCATCATGGTTTCTAAAAGGGAGCAATCTGGTATTCATCACGCTTATTTTCGCTTTCTCCTCGGTTCAGATCATTGGCTTCAGCCGAAATATGGCGCAATCCTCACCTTGTTAATGAAGAAGTTGGCAAGCATCGAGGTGGCCGTTGCGTCAGGATCCAGCACTGGTAGGACATCGTAAAAGATATCTTCCCTTCTCTTACGTGAGGTATTCGTGGGAATACATTACTCATTGGGCTTCAAATCCGTTTCCCCTATCACTACAAGCTTCCTCGGAAGACGACACAAGCATTGCAGCAGGCGCAATGAAATTGATCCTCAGATTTGCAGTACAAACAGGGGATGGCTTGGGCGCTTTCGCTGACATCTTATCTGATAAAGAATGGTTGATGTCGGTCTTGGTCAAATGCAACAAAAAAGGCGTTCGCGATGAAGTGGCCCATCAACTGGTGACATTTTGCAACCAATCTCTCGTAAAGTAAGAACTCGCTTTCCCTCCGTGAATCCGTTTCGTTTCCCATCTAATTCGATTTTTCGCATAATCCTCAGTGAATCGACAGCGTTCCGCTTCATATTCCATGTATTATTTGAGCTACTCCCACAAGTCAAACAATACGCATACACGTGCGAGGAATATTTTCGCTGTTTGGTGGGGTTGCTAAAGTATGTGTGAAGCCATTCATTTCCGACGTTCCCCGATGTTGGTTTTCTGTCTTTCCTCTAATTTGCTGTCTAACATCCCATCACTTCCAACCATTGGCGACAATAAGCAACATCACACAGGATTCCTTGGAACGCGTCCCCGCCTTGCAGCAGGATATGCACATGCCTTCATTGTTCTCAGTCATCATTAACCATATATGGCAACATCCCATCAAGGAAAATTCTGCGGATTCAGAGCAAGATTGTTGCATCACCGGTCTCTTCCGTATGGCCCAGACCATCCTACAAAATTTCCCGCAACTCAAAGCTGACCAGTGGGGCACGAGGTATTTCCTTCAAATTAGCCTCATTATTCTCCAAAGCGCCCCATGTTGACCCCTTTCCTTTACAATAGGCTGATTGACGTCACGTTCAACGACTGTCTCTTCAACATCCCATCCATGGAAGATATCGATCGAAACCCCGTCCCCCCGAAATGCAAAACTGACGGTAGCCGTGCTGCGGCGTTCGAAGTCCTCGATGTGCTGGTGAATGGATGTCAGACGAACTTTTTCCACATCACCGACCTCTTGTTGAAGCAACTGAACAGAGGTGAGACCGACGTTGAATGCTTTGGATTCTCCCAAAACTTTCGTATTCACAATTGGCGTAAATTTCTTTAGGAAACATCAATTACGACGTCTGGAACTACTGCCCGAAGGCCGTCCAAAAGGCATCATGTGGATGTAAGTTTGCTGTAAACATGAATTGGCCGCTTCTCGGACTTGATTGCATCGGTGTACCTTGGGGGTCCACTCACTCTATCACCCTGATTTCGCAGACGTCGGTTTGCAGAATCTTGGCGCTACGTGCTACATGAACTCGATTATGCAGCAATTTTTCATGATCCCCTCCTTCCGGAACGGTATCCTGGCAGCCAAAAGCGGTGACGAAAACAAAGAGGATAATCTCCTCTACCAGTTGCAAGTTCTTTTCAGTCACTTACAGGTATACAAGCGAGCAAGATGAAACTCCCGATTTTTTTTGCGGGGTTGACCTGGTTTCTAAAATGGCATCGACTGCCCCCTTGTCAACTCAGCATAGCGAAAAGAAGGCCTACGAAACCAGTTCATTTTGTCGTTCGTACAAGGACTACGATGGCAATCCTATGAATGTCACCGTTCAAATGGACGTGGACGAGTATTTCAATCTGCTCTTCGACCGCCTCGAAAATATTTTGAAAGACACACCGCAGGTGAATAAGTCGTAAATGGTTGGGATGTGTTGTTCCTCCTCCGCTTCTTGGCAGACGGAAGTCTTGATCCGAAAAGCCGAATCTCGTTCCCTTTTTTTAGGCCATATTATTTAAGAAGCACTTCGGTGGGAAATTGCTCCAACAAATCAAATCGCGAGACTGCGAGCATATCTCCGAACGTGAAGAAAGCTTTTTCGCAATCCAATGCGAAGTGAAAAACAAAAAAAGCGTCGAAGAAAGTTTGCAGTCGTATATTGAAGGGGAAATGCTCGACGGAGGTACTTGGCTATGTCCCATTACGTTGCAGCCATCGCGCCCCCATCTTAACAGGAGGTTTTTCACGCCCAAGATAACAAGTATTACTGTAGCAAATGCGGGAAGCACGTTGACGCGATCAAAAGGTACGGTATTCTTTGCCTGACTTTGATGAGAAAAGAGGAAATTCATTCATCGTTGAGTCATCTAGGGCGTGCATCAAATCGTTACCCGATACGCTGATTGTTCATCTGAAGCGATTCGACTTCGATATGGAAGCCATGAAGAGGGTCAAGATCAACGATTACTTCGAGTTCCCCTCGGAAGTGAACATGGAACCGTACACCTTGGACTATCTCAGCAGGAAAGAAAGTGGTCCGGGAGATACCATTGAAATGCAAATAGAGGCGCAGGAAGCTCTCTATGAGCTGGTTGGGATTTTAGTCCATTCGGGAACTGCCGATTCCGGGCATTACTACTCTTTCATCAAGGAAAGGTCTCCTAGATTCCCCAATGCCGAGCGAGGGTGGTTTCATTTTAACGATTCGGTCGTTGAGCCGTTCGATCCCAACAACATCGCGAACTTGTGTTTCGGTGGCGTCGACAGCAGTTTCCAATGGGACGAACAGCAGAAAAAGAATGTCGCGAGGTTCAACACCAAAACGTATAATGCCTATATGCTGTTGTAAGTGCTGTACATTCTGAAATCGTTCGCATATTGAATCCCCTGCTGGTGAGATTTGACCATTACTTTTGGTTCCCCCTTCGACGACGCTGCATAGTTATGATCGTGTCGGAGCTGTTCATGACGGCGTTACCAAGGTCCCCGACGATGTGTTCAAAACAATTTGGGATCAAAATCGTGACTTCCTCAACGACAAGAATATCTACGACGCGGGCTATTTCCAATTCATTTGGAAAGTCACACAGTCCTTGTCTTCTGATCAACTATCGCAAATGTCGGATGGAATCGATCTGCAGTTCCGTTTAATCGAGTTAGGAACGCGGTTTTTCATCGGGACGTTGGCTCATGCAAAGGATCGTGCGAACCTTGGCGAATGGGTCGCTTTCTTGAAAAATCATATTGAACAGCACTTGGATGGCTGCATATGGTTTTTGACATCCATTTTTGAAAACCAAAGCACGCTTGACCAGTTGTTGCTTCTTTGCTACGTCGCCGATGTCAGGGAAGCATTCGTCGAATTGGTTATCTCTGCCATCATGACTCTTCGGAAAGCTTGGTATGCAGAGGCGGACGATAATGGCATGATCACCGAAATATCACCCGATACCTCATCCGATCACGACATGAACGCCACCGCAACAAAATACGAGATGGCGATTTCGACTTACATCGTCGCACTGGGCTCGCTGCTCCCAAAAGCTTTCATCTACTGGCGGCATTTTGATGAGTACTTCTATCTACTGCTTCGCATATCGGAGCTCGGAAGCCTCGAAAGGGAGATAATGGTCAAAAAAGGACTCCTCCGCGGTTTAATCGACTTCTATCTTGCCGATCTTTCACCTCTCGTTTCTGATCCCAAACTTCGAGAGTTTCGAAAAATGGGCGACAGATTTAACTCCCCGAACTTCACGAACCTCACGTCACTTCTGAAATCCCTCCTCACAAGCTGCGATTTGAGTACATCCGCAGAAATTGTGATCCGAAGGCGAGGTCAAACACCGACCGAAGGCGTTGCCACGGTTCCCAACGCGGATCTGATCGAATTATCGTGGGAAGATGCGGAATTACTTTTCTGCGTGAATGGAGCGGATATGCGATATGTTACTTTCTGGAAGTTGCTGCGGGAACGCGACATTCAAAACGCCATTGACATCCTGATTCACGCATGTTTCAGCAATCAAATCGTGTCGCATGATATTATTCTGTACTTGGTCAAGGAAATTATAGTGCAGGAGGTTACTAAGCCGTTCCTCGAGGCTTTGTACCATGTTCTTCGGATCGATGACGAGTGCACACCGTTGCGGGTGACTGCCGGATTCAACTTCCTCCATCAGGTATGAATTCTTGATGATATCGTGTCTTTTGCCATTTGGGAAGATGTATGCTCACACATTTTTATGGATTTTTAGGTCGTCAAGCCGAGAGTAGAAAGCCATCCAAACATTGTTCACGACTGTCTCAATTTCCTGTACTACTTGTGCTCTTCCCCGGGTGTCGGCCCGGAACACGCCGCGCAAGTTCATCTGATCGACATCATCAACAAATGGTTCCAAGATGTTCTCTTGAACTCACCTTTCCACGATTCGCGGCAACTTGTGGTGAACGTATTCCTATCTGTTTTCGGTGATCAGAAGACGCCCAACCGATCGATCCCGGCCCAAAAGAATGTCAAGCGTGCTCTCAATGCACTTGTGTCCTTGTTGCCCCATGCGCGTGAAGTGCTCCGAGCAGTTCCTCAACAGCATGCTGGGAAAGCACCCTACGGCTGGCGCGTGGCACAATATCTCCATTTGCTGAGAAGTTGCGTCCGGACGCACGAGGACAAACAGCTGGTATGAAATATGTCTGGGTCTTATTTGCCTCTACGTTTTCTGCGTTGCTAAATCCACGAGTCATCTGTGCACAGTTACTGCCGGCGTTCGATCAAATCTGCGCGCTGGGTCGAGAAATCATGAAGCAACAGACTGACTGCGACGCGAATATCCGAGAATATTTGATGCTTTTGCATATGCTTCTGAAGAGCAGTCCCACGTATTTGGACAAGTTCACATCTTCCGAATCCATACGGAAGGACCTTCTAGAGATGAAAGTCATGTAAGCATCGTGCTCTATTGGGAAAGGTTCCAAGCTGCTACAGCTGCATTGCCAACTAAGTTGTCTATTTTGTTCCACCTCGCATGGAAAGTGTCGGCAAGAATTGGGAACGGTACAACATCGAAATACTCCCAGTATATTTCCGTATCCAAATCCTGTGCTGCAAACATTCCCAGGTTTTCGCACAGCATGTCATGAAACTCCACAACCTCATTTGGGCACTCACCAACATACTGTGGGGTCATTATCAACTGGTAGAGGTAATAAGATCAACTTTCTCTGGTTTCCTTCAATTTTTTCGTCCCAGTGTGTACGCACACGATTCGACCAACATGTGTTACTTGCAGGTTCAAGACGACTTGTGGTGTTTGTTCCACTGTGTGCTTTTCGGAACCCGAGTGAATAACTTTCTCGAAAGATGCTTCAAAGCGTTGTCAACCACCCCCGCGACGACCTTGAAGGATATATCACTGCACCTCAGGTATGCATGCTATCAATTTGCTAAGTGACAGACTGGAAATCTAAACTCTTTTCTTTCCTCCTAAGCTCGATGGACATCCTGTTACAGGCCGCGGACTCCCAAGAGGTTTGTTGGATGTTTTTCTGGCATATGTCAGTATTGTGTGCGACTTTCCTGACATCTGTCATTTCTCGCCGATTCGCGTATACAGCTCACTACTGCATTCAACTCGGGTGCGATAACGTTTGTCTTCTTGGTACGTTGTTGTTATGACATATAGGGTTGAAGGGATCTTGTTTCGCAGTACTGACTTTATCGGTTACATAACAGATGGCGAATAATCAATTGGGTGGGAGTCAGGACGACAACGTCCTCTTGAGAGCGCTTAAGGTTCTGAGCACGCTTTTCAAGAAATTGGAGACCGAGCTTTTCGGAAAGTTCCCACAAGTGCAATGGCCGAGTAAGTCGTTCTTTTGCACAAACCCCTTGCGAATTTATGTGACCGCATCTTTCCTGTTGTGTTTTGTGATGTTGTTTCTAAATATATTTTTCTCGGTCGCATTCTTTCAAGATCTGTGGGCCTTTATTGGCGATAGAATATCCCTGGATGAGATTCAAAAAATGGTACGTGCGCTGCGAACTGTTTCCACTTGCCGTCTTGTTTGGCTCCCTGTAGCCAATCTGAGCCGCATTTTTACGCAGGCCCGCTGCCTTGTGATGTATCTCCGACCGGATGTCCATGTTCGAATGAGGCGGATTGCAATGGGTTAGTTGAAACGATGTGACGATTATCCTTTTCGCACCGACCCACGTTGGTGGATGTCTTGAATTCCATTAATGTGCTTGGGTCTTTCTCGCCTTATGTTTCCGATGCAGACATCATTGCATCCTTGCTCAACATCGACGCACCCGTCACATGCTTCGCATCGCTGCTGGAAATCGCGCACCAGGATTTCACCGAATTTCGAACGGTTCTGTTGCGCAACAACCGGGAGCTTCCTGTTGAAGGTATAGCTTCTCCTTTTCCACAAACTTCAGTGATCCTTCCTACATGATATTAATATCGACTATCCCCTTCGTTGTGTGTTTGTGTATGTGATTGCAGAATTGCATCGAATGTTTGGCGGGAAAAACTCACCATTCAGTGACTGCGAGCTCCTGTCGTCCGAAGACTTTGACACCGTCCCCATAAAAACACCTCTTATGCTTCACGTTTACGGACCGTTGGTCGAACAGCTGCGGACCCAACCAACGGAGTCCCAGTCGCAGGATGAAGATATTTATGCCATGTATTTACATTGCTTGTTTGAGATATGCCTCAAGTTTTCTGGCACTCCGGCATATTCAACGGCGATAGAGCTTTGTAAGTTGACAAATGTCGGAAGAAAACTCCTTCAGTGTTTTCGAAATGTCTTTGGGAAGCGTATCAGTCGTTAACCTTCTTCCTTGTTCGCTCTCATCATTCAAATCTTTTAGTCACACTGCTCCTGATCGAATCCGTACCGTTGCATCTCACACTCCCTTTCCAATATCTTCAACGAATCCTCGACGACGACGAAGCTACAGCTGCCTTCGCATCAAACTCGAACCTCGTGCTTCATCTAGCAACCGATTTGATGGAGCAGCGGCCCGCAGCCATGTTTACTGACGATGGCGTGAAGGCGTGGACATTGCTGCATCAGTGCGTCAAGGACAGCTTGGATCCGGATGTTGTGAAAGAGTTTGCCAGGTACCTTCTTGGGCAAGGGGTGCAGGTGGCGAAGGAGCTGTTGTTGCCTGTCTCCCCGTCTGTTGAGATGACGACAGAAGAGGGTCAGTCTGATGCGCCTCCTGCACCAGAGAAATCTGATGTCGAGCAAACACCTGAGCGTGAGGGGATGATTTCGAAACTTTCAGCGGTGAGTGCATGAATAAGTCAAGATGGTGTCGGATAAGGGTCTCGTACTTTGAGAAATTGTTTGCTTTAGAGACTTTAGCTGATAGGGAATGATTTCTCTTCGTTCCATTGAAGACACTGTCGATATTCATGACGGTTGCGGAAGACTGCAAGTTCGACATCCAACGTGGAACCCTTGAACAAGGTATCAAGGATATTACCAAACCGAATCCGCCAAGTCCCTCGACAGCGGTGGATGACACCAAGTCAGCACCCGAGGAATCGTCCGAACCAACCACAACATCGTCAACGTCGGTATCAACTGTGGCCCCAGCCGTCTCGCAATCTCCTTCAAACGACAAAATCCAAAATCTGGTGGCCCTTCTAGAAAGGCTTCAAGAAACCAAAGACGACTTGCCTCTGTCGCCCATGGCTGCCGATACGTGAAAACACAACACGCACCAACAACAAACAGGCTGTCACTCAATCCTTGCTATTTCTACCCGCCTTTTGCAATATCTGGAGAATCATCCACAGTGTAGATGATTTTTATTTTCTCGGACATCGACATTTCATGTTTTGCAATAGCTTCTACCTTCTTGTATGTATTTGCACGCACATCAATTCATTTGTTTCGATATTTTGTAAAGAGAAACTCGGAGAGACGAGAAATGTAAACTTCATTTTCGCAGCAATGAAAAGATTGATGTTTTCCTTCCCTCCCCGTTTTCGAACTCCGCTTTTAGCTACAGCCACCATTTGTTTGTGACACATTGACTTTTGATTGAAGGTTTTGTGCAAATTGCAGCCCACCCGCCGCACAAAGGCCCCAACCCACTTCCAACACCTCGAACAAGACTCCGTCGGCGGAACGATAGCCGAACCAAATCCCATCGGAACACAAAGCGCAAGAATACCCAATCCCAAAAGCAAAAACGGCGAACCCTCCATCATGTTCTCGCCAGTGAACCCCACCGTCTTCAAACTCTTCCTTGTTCTTATGTTGTGCCTAATGGTCTTCGCAATCGCCAGCGTCGAGGCCCAGTCGGGTTGCAAAACCCATGACGACTGTGACTGCGGGGGAGGGCGCAAAGGTTTCTGCATGACACACTCGCTGCCGTCGTTCTGCTCGTGCATGATGAACTGAGTGCGTGCCCGTGGGATAGCCTGTGGGTTGCAGTTGACTGACCCCAGCAACCTCACTGCGAAGAACGGCCTGGGCCCGATTCAACTTTGGACTTCATTTTCGACGCCCTGAACACCCGTACAGCCCTTTTTACTTTTGGGCAAGTTAGCTTTTCTACGACTGGGGTTATATGGTTTAGGGAATGTGTGGGCAGCGGAGTTTCTATTCTTAAACGATGGTGTATGTGTGTATGTCTTGACCTGTAAAGTAGTTTTCGCTCAACTCCTTTTTCACAAATACACGACTGTTCAAAAGCGGCGTCTCAGCTGGAAAAGCAAATATGGGAGACAAACTCCCCAGTGCCTCAAAAAGCTTCTTCGTCCTGTGGCGTCCCCATTTTCAACCTTAGACAGGTTCTCGTTGAATAGCCACAGAAGGAAGGAACAACTGAATACGCTAACAAACAAAGAAAGAAAATGGCCAGGAACCGTTTGTGCCAGGCGCTTGTAGTCGTCGGAATTATCGGATTGGGTATTTGCGCAGGTGAGAGAGATAAACCAACTCGATACATGCTCGATACATGTGGATCTCGTTTGCACGATCCCTCATATCTTCGCTTTTCAATTGCTGTACTAAGAAATAGCCAGCGCTCAGTCATATGCACCGACTTTTGCATCCTGCCCTGGAAGTGGATCCACTATGCTACGGAACGTCTCTCAGACTCAGGTGAGTACGAAATTCAGGGGGACTAGATGAAAGGCCACAGCCGAAAACATTCACGACTTGGTATTTGATGCCAACCCCAGGCGAATTCTGCACTGATTTTTACGTTTTTTTGACGTACAAGACGCGGAATATCTCTCAATCGGAAAAGCAATGGATCGACAGCAGAACTAACCAGACCCGTGCCGCGTGGAGAACCTATTTGAACCAGGCCAATCTATCTGGTTTGCTTGATGTTGAGCAGTTCGTGTCGCAAGAAAGACTTCCTCGTGTTGCGTTGACATTCAGTGGAGGTAAGATTGGAAGAATGTGATAGTGGATGAGTGTCTTATGGTTCGATACTTGGACACGAACAGCTTACATGACATACTGTCATATCTTCGGTTTCTCTGCAAATATTTACAATCATTGATCGTTCAATTTGCTCGCCAAGGTGGTCTTAGGTAAGCTTCATATCATCCCACATTGCAAAGCCATTCCCCAAGCTGTTCCGAAAGACTGACGAACAACCATGCTTTCCTCACAGGGCAATGCTCGTAAGCGCAGGCACGATCATGTCTCTTGACGCTCGCAACACAACCGCAACAAGCAGAGGAACTGGAGGCATCCTTCAATCATCCTCATACTTTGGTGCTCTCTCTGGAAGCTCTTGGCTACTCGGAGCTCTATACAACAACGGCTTTCCTACTATCCCGGACCTCTTCAACTGGAACATCTTGAAAGTCAATCACAACATTCTTTTGCCGACGACGGGAAGGGGTATCATTGGCACTGTCGAACTATATTCACGATTTGGCGATGAAGTTAAGGCGAAGAATGAATCTGGATTTAATACGACTATGGTTGATCTTTGGTAGGCTGAAAAGGATTAGTGGTTCCTTGGTTGCGATAGATCATTTGTGAACCTTTCTCAATTTTCTCGTATCTTCTTCAGGGGTCGTGTTCTGAGGTAAAAACTTCTTGGTTGATACCGAAAGACGGTGTGGGCAGTGCATTTCACATGTATTCATAAATGATGTTTTCCTTTTCAGTTTTCAGCTCTCAAACTCTTCCGATTATGGTGTCAATCAAACGTTCTCGGCGTTGATGAGTAAAACGCCGCTAGTGAACCACGATGCACCGTTTCCGCTCGTGGTGGTAAACGAAGTCATTCCTCCTAATATAGAACACAGTAGGGTATGTTCATTCTCTCCCTGTCGACTTCCCTTTCTCATATTCCTTCATTTTCACGCAGCACCACACCCCGCCACGTTCGATTTTATTCTAATCTGTTCTTGGACGCAAATCATTTCCAATAGTGGGAAATCAGTCCCCTCGAAGCCGGAAGCTGGGAAACAGATTTCAACGCCTTCGTCCCAACCAACATCCTCGGTTCTCAGTTCATCAACGATACCATCTCCAACCAGCCCCCTTGGAACGGAAATTGCACCTACGGTTTCGACAACCTGGGTTTCGTCGTCGGAACTTCAAGCAGTATCTTCAGCGAAATCGTCACAAGGTTAAACGACTCACACCCGTTGCTCCCAGATCGACTGTTCCAATGGCTTTCGAACAAGGCTACTGCCATCTATCCGAATCCGTTTCTCAACGGCAGCAGCAGCAGTGGTACATCCGAGTCGAACAACACAAATCCGCTGACAGAGAGTGCTCTTGATTTTGTGGATGGGGGGATCTTTGGTGGGAGTGTTCCGATTTGGGAGTTCGTTCAGCCAGCGAGGGACATTGATGTTATCATCGCCATGGACGCGAGCAGCAACACAGACGATAATTGGCCAAACGGAACAGCCCTCATCAATGCTGCCATCCACGCTCAGCAGAACAACATCCCGTTCCCACAAGTCCCGGCAACAGCAGACGAGTTCATGTCGCAGAACCTCTCAAACTTTGTTACCTTTTTCGGATGCAACCAAAGCCTGGCCAGTACAAACGGATCTACGACGAGTCCGCCGATTATCATTTACAACCCTAACCGTCCCATCACGTTCGACACGAACTTTTCGACGTTTAAAGTTGAGTATTCGGATAACGAAATCTGGGGAGCTTTAGATAACGGGTTCCAAATGATGTCGCCGGAGTCGTCGGCAGCAAGTAATCGTCAATATTGGTCTACGTGTTTGGCCTGTGCTCTTGTGGCGAAATCCGTGGCGAGAGCGGGTAATGCCTCGGTGGTATTTGTGCCTGGATCGGTTTGTGGGCAGTGTTTTCAGGAGTACTGCTGGCCATTCAGTCCCGGGTCCGAGAATCGCTCCAACGATCCGACTGGCACAAGGAGGCCGCCGAGCGGGTTTGCGTCGGGGGCAAGCGCAGGGCTTGGTTTGTTAGGCTCATATGGTTCTTTGGGTATACCCATGCTCGCTTTCGTTTTGTCGCAACTGGTGTCCAGCGTTTTGATGTAGATGTTTTGGTGTAAAAAGGTCGAAAGGGCAAAATGCTCTAATGCTGTTGTGCAAGAATTTAGTTAAGAGAGTCGAAATGATACGGTGTAAATGATGTAAATAGAAAGAGATCCACCTTTCTCTTCTCTCAGACTTTTCATAGTTGTAGCGTGACTTGGTCTCTTCTCGGCCCCACATTTATTACTCAGAGGTGATCTTCCCACTTCAAAACGGGAAAACTGCAGCAAACTGTGATAGTGGATGTGTCTTCTTCGTTCTCTGACGTGACATGAGAAAAGCTGAACTTCATTTTTCGACTTACAATCCAGGAAGATAAGGAGGAGATAGATTGCAAGAGTCCTCCGAGCCTTGATGAAAATCAGAGGACCATCACACAAAAAGCGTTTCTGTCGTTTCGGTTCACTTTCGAATCTGTGCGGGGTGTGACGACAAGTGTAGACAATCCCTCTACAACGCTTTCAAATGTTTTCTGGTTTCTGTCTGGCTATTCCACGCTGCACCTCAACGTTTCCAGGGAGCATTCCAGGACGAAGTAAGCATCAAAAGAGAAGATATGTCCAAAAAGAATGAACGACATCAGCATTTTCTTGCCAAAATACCTCTTTCCAGACATCATAACTCCGTGTTATTTTCTTATGTTTACAATAATGTATCAGTAAAAAGTTGCAAAACTGTAGCGCGTTTCCCTATCCTCACATCATCTAACCCGCCATTACGGCCTAAAAACATACAGAATCCTTGCAACCATCCAAAGCCAATCGGTCAAGCAGGGATGAGATATCGAATAACGTTGAACCATTCCTCCTCCCGACCAACAAAGGTTCTTATAAATAAAATTTCGGATAAACTCTCCACAAAGACTCGGCACAAATTTCAATATCTCGAATCCGCATACCACTCATGCGAGCCCGACAAATCCCTACTCGATCTCAAAAAACTCTGACTATTCCTCCCCGAAGCAGAGGCCCACCCCACTCCGAGTCCAATCCCCGTCGTCGAGGAAGATGTGGCATCCATTTCCACACCTTGTCCGGGCATACCCATGCCCATGCTTGATACTGATGGAGATTTGGACATGGTGGGTGGACCTACACCCCCGAATATCGTTCCTGATGCTCGTCCGAGGTCTTCACGGTGGTATGCACCCAGTGGTTTGAGGGGATACATTGCGACGGCTTCGGAGGAGTTGCGGAGGATGGGTGTGGTACTCAGGCCGCTGAGTGTGACTCCGCTTGCTGCGTTTCTGACGCCTACGTTTATACTGGAGAGGTCAGCTCCGGCAACAATTGTGGAAGAGGGAACGATCCCATTACCATTACCGTTGACTCCGACTCCGTTCAGTGAGTTTACTGAGTTACTGACTCCGTTTTCGCCAACAACAGATATGGAGAGCAAACCCCCCGTTTCGTCGTTCCCATATCCGGAGATATCCCGAGACCATGTGGCGCTCTTTGACATTCTTTTCCGTCGTGATGAAGCCAGTCCTCGGAAATACCTCGCAAACAAGTTGCTGAACCCACCACCGCCGCGCCGACCTGGACCGTTCAGACTGTCGTAGAGGTACCCGCCCCCAGCATTGTTTTCAGTCGAAAGGTTTTTGCATGTGATGACGAGGAGTATGGCTGCAAGAGCTGCGACGAGGAGCATTGTTGCGAACCATGGCATCCATCCGTATTGGATTCGTGTCCCGGTCATGTTTTCGGTACCCATGCCTCCGACCTCTGGGGCTGGGACACTGGTGGTGAAACCGCCGCGGCCTCCACTTATGCTACCGTCGTTGGCGTAGTCTAAAGCTGTTTTGATACCGCGTTTCGGGACTGTGGCTGCGGCGTGTAGGAGGATCGCACCCAATGTCCAAGACACGGTGAAGTCCCCGATCTCGTTGACTGATTGGAATGTTGCCGAAAACCGATTTGCGTTCAATGCGGCGGTGGCGGCTGATGCTGCTGTGGAAGATAAAGCGTCGTCAACGCCTTCGTGTACCACCCTCTCAGTACCGGTCTCTGCGGAGGACCCGCTTTTCTCGCTGCTCCTACTCCGGGGTATCCCAAACCCCTCATGCAACACATTCATAATCCACGCGCTTTTGAAACACTGCAACTGCAATCTCTCCATCCCATTCACCGTCGGCCACCTCCCCCTCTCATAGTTCCTCATAATTTCATTCCACCCCATTTTGCAGAACGACTCGGCAGCCTTCCGGAATCGAGCGTAATCGTAAGGGCCACCCATGTTGTAGATTTCTGAGGATGTGTACCAGTACTCTGAGACACCGAGGAACCGGTGTTTTGGGAAATCGGACGGCGAGAGAGGGGCGTGGACACCGTTGAAGAGGCAGGGTTCCTCGGAGCAAGGGACGGATTTGTTGAGGAGCGGAATTTGATTGCGGAGGCAGGTGTCGAGGGAGCCTGTGCCGATGAGGCGGGGTGCGGAGGTTTGGAGATTGTGAGGGGAATGAGCTGCGTCGACGAGGGAGAGGCCTATCGGAAGGCAAGGATCTTCCAGAGAGGTTGTGGGTGTTGATGGTGCGTCGTCATTTGTTGAGGAGTAGTGGGTGTTCGAGGAACTGCCCGTGCCTGTCGATGATGTGGTAGTTGAGTGGTCAGCTCCACCGCTATTCCCGTGCTTGATCGATGTGCCCTCCGACGACTCTGGGGACGTGGACACTGACGATTTTTCGTCACGAGAGTGATCTTTTGATAACTGATCTGCACCTGCCGTTGCAGCAACGATAGGTTCCGCAGATCCGAAGCGACCAGAAGGTTCCATGTCTTCATCACGCAAGGATCTCATCTCCAATAGCGTGCGCCGACTGCTTGCTACACTCGGAGACTCATTCACATGTGTTGATTCTGTCATTTCCGGTGATGTTCCCTCTATGAGCGACTCAATATACCTCCTCCTCGCTTCATTCATCCCGAATCCCAAAAATGTGGTGACAAAGATGCGATACTGAGTATCATCCCCGCTGATCGTTCGGAGAGTCACTTTTGTGAGGTCATCATTGTGCTTCAGGGACATTTCGGCCGTGGGCTCAAAAGCGATCTGCGTGGATGCCCCTCCCATGTCGAGAAATCCGAATGTGTGCATTTTGTTGGTCGCCGGGTTAGTGCTGGTGCGATGTTCGAAGCCACCCATGAGGTAGTTGACTGCCATCCAACCGTATATCCCCTCCAGCTCACCCGAAATGACACGAAAATGCCGATGACAACCGCCGTCAGTGGCAAAAACGTAGTTCATCTTGATGAAGGTGCAGGTGTTCTCAAGGATGGCTGTGCGTGCAGAATCGGAAACTAGCCTCATGCCGGCGGTGGCCAAAAGATACACAGGTGTAGTCGCAAGCTTCCGCGCTGGAACAACTCTTACGGCGTAGTCCAAGAGGGGTCTCAAGTGTGCCCCCACGTCTTCTGGTTTTTCGGCGTAGGTGGAGATGCCTGGTTCAACTTTGAACTGCCAATGATCCCCACTTTCCACACCCTTTTCGATCACGGGCAAGCCATCCAATATATCTTTAGCGTTTCTTCCCTCCGTTTGTGCCTCTCTCCTAAGATACAAGGGGTTTTTCCATGAGTAGACTAGGACACGGGACCCAGAACTCCCGGCATCGATGACGACGCCGTATTCACGATGTCGTGTCCAAGAATCATGTTCCTCCTCGTCCGCGTCTGAAGCAAGGAAATGGTGGGGCTTGAAACCACTGTCCAGGTTCAAAACAGCTGCGTCAGGATCACGACCATCAGCCGTGAGTGGTGTTGTCGAGGCGTCAGGGATATGTGTGTCTGCAACTGATACTGAAGGTGATGACGAAGATATATGATTGTTGTTGGTGGAAGGTGAGCCGTCACCAGCAAAGGTATCAGGTCGGTCCACGTTGGAATTTTTCAAAGGAGGTCCAGGATAATCATCGAAATCGGAAGGCACCGTCAAGTTGTGAGAACTCGACGTGGGGAATAGTTGGAAGAGGAAGTAACCGATCAAGAAACAAGCGATGAGCATGACGGCGAAGACCAAGAGTCGATCGATCTTGCGACCTGGGATTGGCGAAAAATTGAAGGATGTGTGAGCGCATGATCGGGCTCTTGTATGTGGATCCCGGGAGCCGCCCAACAGATATTCAGATAGAAAGTGGTGCGGGAAATGAAACCCCCCCAAAGCGTGGAAAACACAGTTGAGACAATAGTACAGAATGCAACCTACCACCACAAAGCCAATAAGTGAGGACGACCCAAGCGTGGGTTAGGTATACTTTGTCGTTTTCAGCATTATGAAATGGCAGCGGAAGAGGTAGGTTGATGCCCGTGGGCATTGTGATGAAACGAGCGAAGGATCTTCGGAAGTGGTAATCAATTGCTTGTGGTTGCGGTTGATGGGGGTTTTCGCATGGTCATTAGATTCAAAATGTTGTGGGCGATTAATTCTTTTCTTTGTTTTCTTTCTCTTTCAACTGTCAAAGGTTATCGTGGGAGGTGCCGTCGCCAGGAGTTGTCGAAGGGCTGAAAGGGCAGCAGAGGGAGCGCTCTCGAAGAGATTGGTTTTGGTGATGTTCAGGGTGACACAAAGCGGCAACAAGCCTCCCTCCAACCAGAAATCTCCAAAATGCCACTACGCTCACAGCCTGAGCGTGGCGGAGTTTAGGCGGAGTTTAAACTTTTGGACTCAACAAAACAATCCAGGGCCAGCCATTGAAGCGACTATCTTTGACCAGTAAAAACGATATTTCTCGACGTAGCGACCACGTAACGACACTTCTCGACGTTGCATGCCTACCACTAATAGTATGTTAATGTTCCGAGCCTTTAACATGAAGTTAGTCCTTGAATCATTTCAAAACGATGTCTTTCTTTGAGTCTAAACAACGTCCGAGACAATGCTCTTTTTCGCAAGATATGTATCTCTGCCACGATGTGGGTGCGTTTGAAATTGAAAGTTCTGGGAAGGTGCAGGGGTGTCGCTTGAAGAAAAGATTCAGACATTCAAAGGATGGTGTGTGCAAAGTGAACCACGGTCGCTTGAGTTTACAGAGCTCACCGTGTACATGAACTTGATGGTTTCCAGCTCTGTACTCTTAACATGTTGGTGAATTTGGTTTTGTTCATGCTTTCACCATGCACTCACCATGCACTTGGTGAGCTCCGAAAATTCAGTCACCGCCAGGGTCGCCCTCCGATCGATTGCGTCGCTCATTGACTCCGGAATCACTCATGAAGTTAGTTTTAATACAGTAAAACTGGTGGCAATTTGCAAAGACATTCCCAGAATATGGACCCACCACTCGTTAACAGATGAATTGAACAGCAACGGACAGATGAATGTGGACCTGATGTGGACCAGCATGAGACCAGGATTATTGTTCACCTGTTGTTACCATTGCAGCTGCCATTGCAGCTCAATTGCGGTTGGCCATTGTTCATGAATGCAAAAGAGCGCTCTCGCTCTGGCTCTCGCTTGATGCGTTAGTTCTGAATTGGATGCCAAATGAATGAAAGTGAATGCATGAATGTTGTCGGTCTGAATGTTCGTCTGTCACTCACTTCGTTCATGCAATGATCCGATTTTGGATAGATTGTTTCCCCGAGGGTCGGGCGCGGGTGGGTGTGCCATTTCCCCCAGATTTCCGATGGGTATTCCGATTTCCGGGGATATCGAGACCCACTCGACCTCGAAGAACTCGAAGATAGCGGTGATCCCGAATGAGGCTATCGAGGCTGGTGTCCTTGTGGCACCTTTCCTGTCTTTTGAGTCGGTTCGTGGAACGCCGCCAGGGAACCCGCAAAGGGAGCCGCATCTCTTCATGCCGCTTCCTTCCGTTTCCGTCCTTGCATCGCCGCGCCCTCTGGAAATCGCTGTCACTTCCCTCCAACTTCAGTTCAAGAAGAATGCAGGATTTCTGAAACAAGGAGGGATCGACCAAGGTTTTTTCAATGTCTTTGTTCGTGTTCAATGGGGGTCGCGGTGGGAGAGGGCGCAACTCAAGTGTACATGATTTTGAACATGTCAACAATCATTTGCAAAAGGCACAAGTTTTTTCACTTTGAGGAGGGGCCGTGAACGGAGGTGAACGGTGAACAGGGCCGCGAGCAAGGCAACGAGCATATGGACATGGTTGTTGTCGTAATTCAATGGGAAATCCCCTTGTCCTTTTTGTCCTTTTTTCACCAGGACCCTGATCCGATAAAATAAAATATCGTAGCGTGTTTTTCCCAGAAAGTATATTTACGCCCAATATATGCGGAAGGTGACGCCCAGATCTTGCCGCCGTATCATCTCAGAAGAGGATTTCCGCCTGGCCCGCATTGCATCGCATACTCCTACATTTGCGGCTTGAGGCGCCTCCAGCTCCCATTTTCCAGTTTCTCTCTCCGCCATAACATCTGCCATAACATCCACAGACAGAACATCTTTAGAGAGTCAGCGTCACAATGAACTTTCTGCAACAAGAGTTTCCGGCGGCGCCTGAAGACGGTCTTGCTTCTCCAAAATCTCCGACACGCGAACATTTTGAGAGGTTCTTCGCCCCTTTGACCCGCGCCTTCAACGATGGTATAGCAACACTGAAAACGTCTGCAAACACAGTCACCACCGCAACACCACCTCCTTCACCAACGACCGACACCACAGCAATGGACGCCCCAGAACAACAACAACAACAACAAGAACTCCCCCCCAAATCTCCCCTTTCGCGGAGAGCTAGCGCCGTCTCCGCACTATCCTCAATCATCACATATGGGTTAAGGTCGAGAAGGAGCTCCATATCTTCCGTCAACTCCCTCGGCAGTGACACCTCCTGCCCCTCCATCACCTCATCTTCCACCAGCTACGAGGACAGCTCACTCCCTTCATCACCAGTTTCGTTATCATCGTCCACCCTACCATCAAACCACCTCCTCGTCCGTATTAACGACGACGACGACGGGTTCCCCCTCCTGCACAGTACTGATATCCTCCTACGAATCATCCTCCACATTGATACCAACCCCCGCAACTTCCTTGCCACATGCTCAACACTGTGGAGTCTTGGGAAGGGTGAAGACCTGAGGGCACTATGGCTAGCAAAGCATGGTTGCAGAGTTATGACATCCGCACTAAGATACCCTCTTCCTGCAAACGTTTCAATACCACGGCACTTGGCACCCTCTGTAGACATCCTCAGCGCTATTCCACGGCCAGAACTACAAATCCTCGCTGCTTCAATCAAGTTACGGATACTAAGCGGTCCTCTCCTCGCACATCTCGAGACTTTGGGCATCCACTTCCAACCCCCCAGCCTAGACGACGAACTTCCCTCCCCAACCAGCGACGACGACGACAACAGCCACAACAGCAGAAGCAAACGGTGGAGTACTGGTGCTGTTTCGGTAGGCGACCGTCAACTATCGACCCGCCCAAGACCCAGCGAGTGGTTCCTGCCTCACAGAACTATTCAAGACCTCGCCCGGTGGGGTTCTTCAGAAGCCGCCCGGCTCGTCATGGACCTCGACTTACTGCCCACAGTCGGCGCCTACGTACGCAAGGCATGGCGTGAAGGACACCGTGACGCCCCCCTTGTCACCCTCAAGCGGTGGATCCTAAGACGCACCCGCGGCACAACAACCTCCTCCACACCCACACCCACCAACATCCCCAAGAACCAACCCCAATCCCTCGCCCACCAATACGCCAAAGATGACTCAGCCCTCGGCCGCCGCATCAGCGTCACCCGTCTTGACCGTATGCGCATCAGCGTATCCGACATGCTCTGGAGTGACCCACACCTTTCCGCCTGGGTTCTCAACGAAGTTGCCGAAGCCGACGACCTCTTCGCCGTCATGTTCCTCGCTGAAGACATTGGTATCCGGTCATGGGGTCCTATCTTCCCTCGAATTATTTCCGCATCCGCCCGCCGTGTTGCGTGGTGGTTTGTGGAGACTGGGAGGTGGGATTTGGCTGGAGACGACGACGAGGGGTTGCCGAGGCCGGTTATTGAAGCGTTGGTTGATAGCGAGGATGGGGAGGCGATGTTGGAGCATTTGATTGATTTGGGATTGAATGTGAGGGCGAAGGGGCAGGCTTTGTACCGCGAATGCAAGGCCTGGGGTCGGATAGAGATGGCGATGCGGTTGGAAGAGGAGGGTGTGTTGATGGGTGCCGAGGAGACCCACTCCGAATCGGAAGAAGAGGAGGAGGAAGATATCATTAGCGACTGGGACTCCGAAGCAAGCTCCGATTACTACGGCGAAGAAGAGGATGAATACTACTAAGGGAACAGTGTGGGGATCGCGGGGACAATTGATCATGCACGTTGCATGATTCTAATGACGACTCGGGACATTTGTTTTTGATTTAACGTTACTTTCTTGGGTTCTTCACTACCATATCAAACGGCATTTTGACACAACCCACTTTTGGATTCCCCCCTTTCACTCTTGTGAAGACCTCATATGAGCGCACTCTTTGGACATTAGTCATGCTTTTTCTTTGTACAAATACATTTTTGATACCATTCTGTCACGGATTTATGTGATAAATGTTTTGATAGACCTCATCGCTCTCTCATGGTGATCTTTTCATGGTTCATTATTTGGATACCTTATGTGTTTTGTTTTTATTGGCATTTTTCAATAGACTTGGCATTCTATGATATGATATGACGTTCACAGAGTGTTTCCTGATTGCTTCGGGTCATGCTGGAGTCCAGAAAACGATTTCCGAAGAAGTACGGAAGAGCTAACCATAGACTGAACCATGGAGAAGACATAGAGACATTTGGAAAAGACCCCAAAGCCCCGAAGCCCAAACGTTTTTGCTCGAGACCCAGCGCAAGACTGGCGTGAGAACCTCCCACCTCTATTCCAACCCTTTTCGACCAGTTGAGAACATGATGCTTTGTCTTTGTTTTCATCACCCCGCCTTCTGTGATCTGTGAGATGAGAAAACACCCAGCAAGTGAAGTTGGATATTTCAAATGAAAGCAAAAGACATGCCCAACTTTTTCTGCGTGATATCCTTCCGCGAAATCAAAATGAGTTTTGTAAGCATCTTTGTGAACAAGAAAATGAGATTTTGTTTCCATCAACATTTCAAAATACAAACTCGGGATTTTGTTAGTCTCGAATCCAGACCCTCTTCGAGCGCCTTCCTAGCTCACCTTTTCCTTTTTTGGAAGAAGCTCCCGAGTTTAGGAAGACAGTGGCACGATGTGTCTACCGAGCAGTCCGGCTATACAGTCTGGGTACGAGACTAGCATTTTGTACCAAGATAAAGAATTTCCCAAGAGGCCCACCATGAAAGTAAGAAGATACCCAAACTTTTTTGCGTGAGACCCTTTCACATGAAAAACAAAATGAGGTTTTATAACTTGAAGGTTCTAACTGTACAATAAGATGAGATTTTCAAAAATCCTCAACGGACCATTTCAAATTTCAAAGGCAAAGTAAATAAAAGAGATCATCCAAACGATGCGGCAGATATTGTCCGAATCTCCCAACCTCTCTTCCTCGAGTACCTCGCCAAAACATCCTCCTGCTCGAACGTGAGATCCAAGGGTCCATAGTCTCCTATCATCACCGACAAATTCGCCTTCACCTTACAATGGATCCCTCCTCCCCCCCCTCTCC
>JADGJF010000031.1:0-51309 GCA_027596845.1 Quaeritorhiza haematococci | reverse complement strand
CCTTTAGGGTTAGTCAGGGCAGGGAGGGAGGGAGAAAGGAGCCAGGGATGGCGAGTAGGGACACCCACTTCGGAACGCTCACCTCGATCGATTTTCAGAAAAGAGCTAAAAACCAAAAAGCAAATACCCACCCCACGATATGCATCAATCCCTTCAGCACGCACATCTCGTACTTGATACCCCTCAACAAAGGCAGAAAGACATCACCAAAATATACACCCTTTTTGCATGTGATATACTCTATTGACGAAACCAAAACATGGCATAGAAGATTTGTCTGTTTGTGCCTTCTGCATCGTAAACAACTGCATTGTACGCAGAGGAGAGAGAGAGAACGTGTCGCAACGAACAAACACCAATATACCCACGTGTATACGCATTCATTTCTCAGAAACTCCCCGAACCATCACTGTTAGGTGACCCTCGACACAGAGATCTCTCCTCTTTCCTCAAACCCCACCCCCCTCAACCCTCTTACTCATCTCCCTCCTCGTCTCAATCATCGCATTAACCTTGGCATGTATCTCCTTCAACCTCACAATCCACTCCTGCATCTCCCCGCGAGTCTCTGCACACAGGATTAGACTTCGTTTGGGGAGAACGACCTTGAAACAGTGGACGTGGGATTTGCCTTGTGGGTCGATTTCGATGATGTCGAGGACTTTGCGGAGACCAATCATGCGGGTTACGACGTATTCCTGGATATGGGAAATGGGGGATGTGGATTCGGAAAACGAAGATGTTAGAATGGGCGAAAGGGGACAACGTTGTTGCCGTTCAAACGAGGTTGCGACGATCCTTTTTTCATCGATGTGTTCACTCACCCTGTCATTCTTATACATGCACAACCGTGCATTGCGCAAGACAAACCATCTCCTCTTCCAAGACTTTGATGAAAAAAATTATCAAACACATATTGGTGAGTCAACCAAAAACGTTGGGGTCTTGATCGAAAAACGTTTGGGGATGAGCACATTAGACACATACCTTATTGTACTTCGTCCCTTGCTTCTGAAGATAACCCTGACAAACCACTCGATCATCCCGCACTCCTTCCGCAGAATTTGCCTCTTCCACATCGGCATCGTCCTCCCCCTCCGAGCTGGACGCTCCTGCCGCGGGGCCATCCCCGTGTCTCTGAGGATTTCGCGGGCTTAGTGGTGTAACCGGAGACGTTGCGGGCATCTCCGTCACAGACGTACGGACAGCGGTTCCAACCCTTATTTCCACCGTGGGTCTTTGCAGGATCGGGGTTAACGTTGTGCCGGGCGTAACTGGAGTGGTTGCCAGCGGCGGGTGGGCCGGACTGATTGGTGACGGGATGATGACGACCGAGGTGGTTGTGGTGGCTGGAGACCCGAGGGAGGAGGCGGCTGGACTTGTTGCGCTGATTGGACTTATCGACCCAGCTGCTGGTACGGATATTGTCAAAAGTGCTGTTGTGGTGGAGAGCACATCTGTAGATATGGGTGTGGGGGTGTTGCTGGTTTGTGATGGAGGGGCGGTTGAGACAGTCAAGGAGCGCGGAGGCGATGTTGTTGGAGAGGAAGGGTTGAATTGCATCGATGGAGTAGATGCAACCGTGAGCAAGGATTCGTTCGTGGATGCGTTTGTGGAGCGACGAGACTGAGTATCTGATTCGGCTGGTGAGAAAGGGATCGCCGCTGGGGCCACATCAGCGACAGGACTTGATTCCCTGGACGGGGTTTGTTGTTGTGAGGAAGGCAGAGCAACAACGGAAGATGAAGACGAGCTATTGAGATTGAAAGTCACCGAGGGCCGCATACGGGGTGTCGAGGATGATGGAGTGTTTGCAAAGGGCGGCGACTGAACTTGTGGTGACGGCTGGTGGCCGGATTGAGGCGTTTGCGGATTTTGCATTGCACCTTGTGTACTTTGTTGCTGAAGAAGATCGGCTCTGTGAGTTGCAGCCACACCGGTGCTTGTCCCAAGACCTGCTCCACCAGCCCCAGCTGCGGCATTGTTTTGCATTTCTTTCTTCTGTTTCCGCAACATCGACATCCATTCCTCCATTTCCTCGGGCGAGAATGCCTGGAAGAAGTACGTCCTTTGTTTGGTCACAACACCAAAGACATTCTGACGCTTCTTCCTCTCGACGGGTGCAATAGCGTGGACGTTTTCGAGATGAATGATGTGAAGCAGTTCGTATTCCCTTTCGTTCTTGTAGTATGCGATCTTGGTCGCTCTTAATACGAACCACCTCCGCTTCCACCGCTGTCAAGATGTCAACAATCAACCCACTATCTCAGTTCCTCTGCTCGTGAATCTCGAACTGCAGTCTGCTCCCCTTGGCTCCACCCTTACCTTGCGTTTCTCGCCCTTCTTCTTCATCCACCCGCTCTTGACTACTTTCTCATTTTTCATTAATTCGAGATTGACATCGGTTATATCTTGACCATTGTCTGAATCATCCCCGGCGTTGTTGCTGGGATATGCTTTCGGGTTGTTGATGGAAATAGGATCGAAACGAACTCTCGTTGGGGAGGTGGAAGGCGAAGCGGTCGAAGAGATGCCACCGGCACCACTGCTACTGCCAAGTGCATTGCCAGGTGAAGTTCCATATATATCGTCGAGGGAATCTTCGGTATCTGAAAAGGGGTATTGGATCAACTCCCGGGGTGAGATCTAGGGCAGCGTTGGGAAGAAAATCGAGATGGGTTGAGCGAGGGAAAGAATTTAACTCTGTTTTCGGATCAGTCACCAGTTTGATCACAACCCCTTATTGTTTCCGACACGGGATCCTTGTCGTTGCCAGAAGCTGACGAGTTTACCTCATCAGTCGTGTAGTTGCTATTGGCGGGAACGACAATGTCGATTGGAGCCGGTGGCAAAGATGTGCTTTTTCTCCTCGATGAAGACAATGCAGACTCCCCCGTTGGAGGTGATTGTCCCTGCGTTGTTTTTCGTTCTGCGGCTTTGGCAACAGCTATTTATTACCCCAAGAAAAGAGACAAAAGAGCCCGTCAGATAAGAATAGTTGAAGTCGGCTTCAGATGAGAAGATTCGAGTCCGGGTAGACGCTCTTTCTCACACACCCCACAACCCCACAACCCCACCCCTCCAATTCCGCACGCAGTACCTATGGACTCTTGCTGCATAAGTTCCGGGGCCACGCTGGGGAGCGAATGCTCGTGTACTTGCATTTCGTCCATTTTGGTGAAAGTCGAATAAACGAGTATTGATCTTATCTGCTAATTCAAATTCTTGGACTGTCGATCAAGAAGATATGGTGGTGAAAAAGCCTGCCAACTAGCTTCATGGGAACGCCAGTAAACATTACTTCTACCAACCTGCTCTTTCTTTTGTCAATGCCACCTCATTGGCTTACTCATCTATGCAGCATTCACCGCAGCTCTTCGGCGGGTTTCATCCGTGACCGTTTTGATTGATACGTGCTTCGACCGGCGCCACGAACAGGGTGTTCGAAACGAGGCTCGCTGTTTACCTCCAAATATTCGTGTGCAACTGGAAACCCACGTGAAGTAGTACGGATCATCATAACTCAAACAAATGTTGACATGTGGTAGAGGGCAGCGTCATGCTCAGAAGTCAGGTGCGTTTTCGCGTTTTCACGTTTCTGTTTCGCTCGACATACTCAAATCCGACTCACTTTAGACTCATGAGAAAGACTAGTGAGAAGGGCGACCGGTCGAAGAATAACAGTCCGCGATCTCAACGAATGTGGTTTAGTTTCTGGTGTTGATCACTATGATCACCAAGGGCAGTTGAGGGTGTGACGCGCCTCTAACCGCCTCTAACCGCCTCTAACTGCTCGACCTTGACTAATCCCCCCCCCCTATCACTGGACAGAAGCGTAGACTTTCGTTTCTCGCCAAAGTATTTCACAGACTCGTTCAATTTTTCCTTTGTTTACGTTATTTCAGATGTCGGACCTTGAAATGTTGTATCACTTTTAGCCCAAGACCCGAAAAAACTCGTAACTTGTAGTTTCGGTCATGTTTCGGTCACCCTGGCGTTTTTGTGCTGTAGGATGCGTCCCTTTTCCGTTCAAAGTTCTCCCACATCTTTCGATGTTCTCCTGCTTGCACACCGGTCAGCGATGCCAGCTATAATCAACTCCTAACAATCTATCTTCCTAACACTATACACACCTGCTACAAACAAACTTGAATCGAAATCAAGAAAAGAACCGTCTATGGATGGAAAAGGGACGAGATGGGCTATCCATATATCGATTTATTCCGATGTTCTCCTGCTGCACACCGGTCAGCGATGCCAGCTCACCTTCTCATCTACATATGGGGAAGCCGCGAGCGTCCCTTTTCCAGTTGGTTTCGCTAAAAGGCACGTAAATAATAAAGGGGTGGTGTTGACCCCGTCTCCCAAACCAAAGTCTAGTTTTTGGATCCGGTCCTGGTCAGGAGGACTGAACCAGGCATGGATTCAGATTCACACATCCGCAACGAAAGTTCAGCAAACGACGTGAAGCGCGTAGCAACCAGCTTGCAAACTGACGACGCAATGATATTGACAGCAGAAAAGGCCGTTCGCAGGACGTCCTCTGACGGAAACAGTGATGTCGCTCCTTTCTTTCCATCGGTACCCTCAAGAAGTGCTACGAATTCCGTTTGGCTTGACGCCCTTCCATACTTCATCTTGCTCGCGGTTTACTGGATCACCGCCATTGTTTTTGTTCCGTTCTTTATTGCCCGTCGGAAGTCGCGCTTTATTCGCCACCGGTTTGTTCCGTTGACGGTTTTCAGCATCTTTTTTCAGGTATCGTAAGGGTCCATTGTGATGGATACTGTTTCGTTGTTTTGTCGTCTGGTTCTGATTATGCAGAAATCGTTCATTTAAGAACATGAAATTGAAATCCAATTCACTTCCGTCTATTCTATATGTGATCCATCGGGAATCACCACGACTCACCAAGGCCGTTCGTCAGACCGCCATCGCCTTCCTCCTTTCTGGGACGGTGTTGTCTCCAATTGGAAGGCGCGTCGTCAACTTGGTCCTCTTCGTCTGCTTGGGATTCTTCTACCCCACGCTCTATGTCCTGCTATGGCATCTTCACCACATCTCATTGGCGACAACGATTCGGGAAAAACTTTGGCTTTGCGCGTCTGATACTGCGTTGCCCGCGTTATTTTCTTTCGAGACGGTGATCGATGAGTCCCGAGAACTCGGCGAACGTGTGGAGAAAAAGACAAACGTCTCGGAAGGGGTTCCCACTCATAAAGGAGGATCCTATGATGATGGGGAAAGGAAACTGACTATCAATGGCGGTGTACAGGATCCGGAGCTTCAGTCGTCCAAAGTCCCTCTTGGCGAAGAAGACGTGGAGATTCTCGTCGCAAACCCGGAGGATTCATACCGCGCCGGGGCTGTCTTGAGCGAAGGTCACCCGCAGACCCAGGACCTTCCAAGTAACAACCTTGACGACTCCCGCGTCCAAATCAACCTACAACATGTTGTCGACAACAAAGAAACTCCCCGAGAACACCTCATACGAAGGCTCAAGTCAGTCGTACGTCGTGCATCCCCGCAATATTGCTGGACGCTCTATTGCAGCTTATCGTGCCCTTTTGTCGCGTACAGTTTGGCCATCATATTTGCCTTGGGAGGACCCACGACCGACAAGTCTCTCTACGTTGTGGTGATGCAATGTGTAGGCATGTGCATCGCGCTTGTCTTGGTTGCGTTTGTGATGCTCGGTGCAAGGAAGTGAGTAGCCGTTGTTTAATGGTGAGAGGTGCAACTTTTGCACAGGACTGCGATTTCAAGCACGCGGAGAGTTTTGGAGAAATATGTGTTGGATGTGTCTAATAACTGATTTGTTTTGAAATTAGGGAAAACTTGGGAATGAGGCTGTCGCTTTCCATAGCGGTCGTGATGTTCGCCTTTGATACTGTGTTCGCAGTCCTGATGCACTTCCACCTCGACGATGTTGCAAGTTGGCAATATGCCGCATCGTTGGCCCTGATGGCTTCTCTGTATGTCGCTCTCCTTGCTCTCATTGTGGGACCCTCCGTCGCTGCGATTCTGGCAAACGATCACAACGAAAAGTTCATCGAAACTCGTAGGAAAGATATGGTCACCATCGGTTCTTGGGAGGAGCTGAAAACAACCTCCGCAGCCAAGGTGATCAAAGCCACGGACCAGATATTGGTCGGAAAAGACGATCCGGCGATGTCAAGCATGCCTGAAGAAATGGCTGTCGCGGTGTGTCGTGTGCCGATGGACGAGATGGATAATGCAACGACGAGCACACGCTGTCCGCCAACGATGGATCGCGCACAAGGCAACCTCGACATCATCCACATGTTCTTTGACCCGCCGATTGTGGAAGTTGACGGATTTTCTTTTCCGGCGTCGAGCTCCAGCAAGCCGCACTCTGTCAAAAGGACGTCCCGCCGCCGAACTGAACATCGAAATTTTGGATGGTTCTCAAAGCATCGTTGTGGTCAAGAAAAGTGGAAACACGTGCGGTCATCACAACCTTTGCCCCCGGATGTCTCCTTGGAAAAGATCCTCGCGGATCCCGGTCTGACGACAGCTTTGGGCTCATTTTTGGCCCGTGAGTTTGGCATGGAAAAGATCCTCTTTCTGAAGGCCGCTGCTGGCTACCGACAGACTGCTGTGAACATCATGCAACAACTCTGCTTATTCTGGGAGGCGCGGAGGTTCGGTGGTGCTCTTCCTGGTATGGACGATTTCGTAAACGACGAAACCTCATCAACCACACCCGCATCCCTCATGTCGTCCCTCGACGAAGAAATCAACGCCTATTATTTCAAACCAAAGCCTTTCGCTGGGTCTATCAACAGTACCAGCGCATCACACTTTTTCGAATTCAACAACGGCGCATCGTACGGGCATACATCACCATCTCCATCTTGCGCGATCCCAGCCATTTATATTCACCACGTGGAAAAGTTCCTTCTGAGCAGGGCCCAAACAGTTTCCGATGAATACCTGCGTCGCGGATCGCCCAATGAGATCAGCATCCCGGTCGAGCTGCAGAACCGGATTGCGCAAGTGATTGAGCTGTCGGAAACAAGGATTTGGAGTTTTGATCTGTCGGCAGCGTTTCAGGAGCTGGAGGACAGAAGCCTCCCGGATTGGCCGCGAATGTCTACGATCGCTACAATGTCCCAAGACGGCGATTTCAGGTTTTCCACAAGCACGGAGGATGCCATGTTCGGCGACAAACCAGAAACGGGGATATCTCTGGCGCAATCCACCATGAATGAGGTGACGGCAATAGGTTCACCAAACAGCCCGACTACATTCACACCAACACTCAGCGCCGACTTGTTTGACGATGTGGTGGACTTTGTGGAGGGTACTTTGATGGCGGACATTTTGCCACGGTTCAAAAAGACGGCGATGTACCGGAAGGCACTCAGGATTCATTTCACAATAGAGCAGCACTTTTGAGAGCTTCTGCGGACAACATGGCCTATCTTGAACCCACACTTCCCCATTGACGCGTACATTCAGTTTCTTTGCTTTGAAGCACGAGCTGTGAGTTTTGAAATTGATTCTCTTCTCATACCCTTACCCTTTGAACAATGTGAGGAGCAAAGCTCAGTAAAGCCGAAACAGGCGCCATTACAACACCCCTTCTTTGCTACCTTAAAAGCTGTGTGGGTGAATGATGATAAATGGAAAGGACCTCATTCTTGTTTTAGGGGGAGGGGATCGGTCGAGGGTGGGGCGCTCCACTAGTCTCCTATGGCCTTCTATGACCGCCCGCCCATGACCGCCTCCAGCGTCGTCTTACCTACCTCCTGTGGCCTCTTGTGGCAAATTTTCACATTTTGTCACACTCCAACCGAGATTCTTTCACTACTTTACCAGGTTTTTCCTCTTGGGCCCTTCTTTGGTACGGTTGCCCAGTGGGATTCAAATGCCACGCCACCCCAGAGCGACAACAGATGAACTATGAGACCTTGTGCCCACTGGGATGCAAATGCTACCCCAGGGCGCCAATGAATCAATTATAAAAAATCTCGCCACTGATTGTTTGGAGGTTGCGGTACTTCCTCGGACCACACAAGACGAAGGCCTTGCCTATTCGCCTCTATATGAACCGGGTTTACAACAATACGTACCGACACGCACTTCAGCATTTTACCCAACGTGAGCTGAACGAGTTGCACCGCGTGATGGCTGCGCGCAAAATTGGGGAGCATTCCAAGTAAAAACTCACTTGTGTCAGCAATTCGGTCGGCATCTGTCAACGTAGGGTTAATTCCTGTGATTTTGGCGCAAAGGAGTTGGTTCAATTCAATTATGTCTCAGTTCAATTCAATTATGTCGAATTTTCTGAATGTCGGCTACATGGTCCACTCGCAGGTTGACTGGAAGGCAGATCGGAGGGACGCGTTTCGCATCCTTTTGTCTCCCCTTTGTGGTGCTGATATCCTGGCGGATATCAATGTGGTTCACAGTTGAGGAAGCCAAAAAGCCAGTGAAAAGTAGTGAAAAGGACCGGAAAGGGCAGCCTCAAACAGTCTCAGAATAGTATTTGTATTCTCAGGCCGAAAACCTGTTCACACAACTCGAAAGACTCTGCAGTCCTCGGCCTCCCTCTCGAATAGTCCGTTGGGTCGCTGAATCGCTGAGAATTCTGAGATGTCCAACTATGTCCAGAAGTCGGACCGGTGACGAATCGGCGTCGACTATCAAGTGTGATACAGAGGCGCTCTCTCAAACCACCTGCTGTTCTAGACTCTTGGCGTTCTGAGTCGACGCGAGTTCCTGGCTACCCATCTCGCCGGAGCGTATAAAGGTCTCGCATATCGAGAGGAACGGCCACACTGAACAAATCTCCCCAGAATACGAATATGTTTCTGAACCTCATTGCCTTGACAATCGTGATTGCAGCGCTTCTCGCAACGTTGCTCCTCACACCCAAAAGAACCAACCCTTCAATACCAGAGGCAGATGGCGCATTGCCCTTCTTCGGTCACCAATTCAAGCTTCTGCCTTACCTCCGGAAACTCCACACGCATCTCTTTCTTCTAGACCTTTTCTATTCTCGCGATGGCAACAACAACCCATCCTTGGATTCACCGCCTCGTCCGTTGGTCCAGCTTCGCTTTCCAGATCGGACGGTCGTTTTTGCATCCGACGCAGATGTCGCGAAAAAAGCACTCACATCGGACGCTGACTTCTATCGCGACGATCGTATCCTCCGCGCCTTTTCTGGTATCGCCGAATTCATGCTGTTTGTTCTTCCTTCAGGTGACGTGTGGAAACGGCACAGGAAATTCCTACAGCCTGCCTTTGGGCCTGTCCATTTGAGGCATGCTGGTGTGGTTGCTTTGGAGAAGGCGAGTGAGTTGGTGGAAAACGTGTGGAAACGGAAGGTTGAGGAAGCGGCGAAGACTGGGGAGACATACACGGTCGATCTGCACCATCACTACACAACGATAACTGCTGAAGTCATGTGAGTCCATATTCTGCAATTCCTAGAGCGAGAACGCTCATCGACCTCCTGAGATTCTTAAAACCTAATCGTTCTTTTGGAACTTTCCTTTACTGGTCAAGCGGCGAGGTGGCTTTCTCGCACAAAATGGGGTTGGTTGATGACCTCTTATCAGGATCATCGAACGAGGAATTCAAACATATGGAACGGATGACCACCCTCGGTCAGAAGGTAGTGTGATCGCCCTATTCGTCTTCCCTTTACACCTTTTCTTGCTGACATCTGGTTCCGTTTGCTCCCATTAGCGTATCGGTGTTCCGGCCTTTCTCTGGGATTATATGGGTCTTGGAAGCAAAAGCGTATCCGCATCCGTGAATCATCTCCACTCCATCCTCAACAATGTCATCGAAACCAAGAAGAAGAAACTTGCGGAAACCTCATCCATGACATCAACTCAATCAGTCCAAGACGACGACGATAATCACAGCAAAGTGTGGAAAATGGATGCATTGGATCGTTTGATCGAGGGTTCCTCTACTGCCAGTGTCATCAGCAATGCACCCTCGCAATCTGTCGCCTTTTCGGAGAAGGAAATGGTGGATGAAGTCCTCGGACTGTTCTTGGCAGGACACGAAACAACGGCTAACACACTCACATGGGTTTCGTACGAGCTTTCTTTGCCTGAGAATGAACATGTGCGGGAGAAGCTGGAGAAGGAAATCGATCTGCTGTGGGAAACTACTGGGGGAGAATTGGATTATCAATCCTTGTCGTCGTTAAAGTAAGTTCATTAGAGATACGTCTCTTCATCGAACGAGGAAGTTCAAGGACGAAATCGCCATTGGATTCATCTTCCCCCTGTTTCTCATACTTCTCATTTTGCTATTATGGCATCAGGTACACTGAACAAGTCATCAAAGAAACCCTTAGGAAACACGCCACCGTACAAGCGATCCCTCGTGTCGCTAAACGTGACATGGTCCTTGAAACAGGCGATCAGAAGTTCCCCATCCAGAAAGAAACAAGGATAGTCATCTCCGTTCAAGCTCTACATCTGAATCCCAAATATTGGTCGAACCCTGAGAAGTTTGATCCGGACCGGTGGGAGGAAAGCCGAAAGGCGGAGTTGAAACCGGGGGCTTTTCTTCCCTTTGGCGACGGACCTATGAATTGTAAGTTCGAATGGCGTGTTGGAGCAAAAATGCATTTTGCTCATGCACTAATTTCCTTCCCGTTTTTTTCATCCTTCGTTGACATGCACCTCAGGCATTGGTCAAAAGATGGCCCTCATTGAAATGAAGGCCATCCTCGCCATTATTCTTCGACACCACCGTTTCTCATTGGTTCCAGGGCAAGATTTCACTGGTGTGATGAGCATAACGCTCGGGCTGAAGAATGGGTTGTTTGTCAACGTGAAGCCAAGAACGTAGAGGGACGAGCGCCATATGCGTTTTCATATACTTCTGCTCTGTAAAACTGCCTCACTGTTCTTGACTTTTGGAATGAAAGAAACCATAATTAACGATTTTAATAAGGGCAAATGAATACTTGTGACTTCCATTCAATTTCTATTTCTGATCCGAACTCCGCCTGCTCGTTGAAAGATACCTACCTACCTGAGTTGGTTGGCAGCGGCTGATCGTCGTGGTCCAGATCAGTGCGTTGTTGGGTGTTGCGGCATACATTTGATCGGAGTTTTGGCATGGTAGCACATCTGTGTTCAAAAGACTCATCCAATTCCTGTACAAAGCGTAAGCGCTCTGGGGTGGGCTTCAATAGAGATCATGTCATCCACAACCACCCCGCTTCCTTCCTATGTAGAAGCCAGTGGAGGACTAGTAGAAGAAACCTCCGCGGTAGCTGACTCTTTCCCCGAGTCCACGTCAACCTGGTTGTCCTCCATGCCAACCGCCTCCGTTCAACCAATAGAGGGAGCACCCTCCTCCTCAACATTTCCCAAGATCACCTCCGAAGCACTGCCCCTCTTCATCTTCCTTGCCATCCACATAATTACACTCGTGGTGTTCATTCCAATATACATCAAGCGCAAGAGCTCGCGGCTCATCCGATATCGGTTTGTGCCATTGACTGTGTTGAGTGTGTTTCTTCAAGTGAGTTTGTGGTGAGATCTTGAGAGCGCTGAGCAGCGCTGTTTTGGTCCGGAGTTCTGCAGGGTCTTTGGGGAATGCATATGCTGTTTTTTTGTTGGGTGAAGGCGTATGTGCAGGGCATGGGTTCTCTCTCTTCTTGTGCGGAATGTATTTTTCACACACTTCTCCCATTGTGAATGCGACTTGAAAAACCAACACCTTTCCTTCACTCAACCTGATAAAATCTCTCACTTCACTAAATAAGGCTGTTTCACAAGTATGCTTCGCCTTCCAGTCTTCCGGCACGAACCTGTCCCCGCTTCAACAGCGCAGCATCAACATGATCCTCAACATCGCATGGAGTCTCATATACCCAACCATGTACCTCCTCCTATGGCAGCTCCGTCAGATATCAATATCAACAAAAATACGAGAGAAGCTGCGACTTTGCTCGACGTATGGAGGTGTGTCATGGTCGGGATCTGTTGGGACGCTTGTGATCTGTGGAGAGGGTTCGTCCAGAGGTGTTGGTAGGGATTGCGGGCACACCCATGATGAAGAGGCCGGCCCCTCCAATGCCGCGGATGGTAAAGCAGCGGAAAGTGTCATCGGATATGAGCTAAGTACGGCTCGAGGGGCGCATGGGTCGAAGCATGTGTCCATCAGTCTTGAACATCGGACAAGCGAGTTTGACTATTCACCAAACGTCAGTTTCGAGCACGTCGATCAACGACATCGCACAGAATCCGATGATTATAGTGATTCGAGTGCTGTCTCGTTTCCTTCGATGTCTGGAGAGATTGTAGAAGTCGATCAGATTCCACGAACAGACCCGTTTCCGACATATTTGAAACAGGGTTTTGATGCGGATCTTAACGCGGACATAGAAGATGGCAAAGTTCGCGAAGAAATCAATATTGAGCCTCCTAAAGCGACACCTACGTCTCCCCCTCTCGGTTTTTCCACTACAAGCTGCGAAATGACCACAGCTCGCACCCACGAAGTGAAAGAAATCACAGATGACAAAGAAACCCCCCGAGAACATCTTATCCGAAATCTGAATATGTATCGCCGTCGAGGGATGTCGAGTTACTGGTGGAGAATTTTCTGGATTTTATGGAGTCCCTTTGCGGTTTACATCCTCATGGTGTATTTGGCTATGGCAAGCTCGTTTGACGAGAGCCTCGATTTTATGCTGGCGATGCACGGCGCCGGGGTGGCGTGTTTGTTGATTCTCTTCGGTTGGGTCGTAATCGGTACCCAAAGGTAAGAGAAAACGTTCAAGTGATGTCTTGAAGCAAATAGACCGGAGATGTGCCATACTGACTGATTTCCTTGAAAAAAATCTTCAGTGACCGCCTAGGATACAGGTTTTCTTTATTAATTGCCGTCGCCATGTTCACTCTGAACTTGATCTTCACCGCCCTGGATCAGTTTCAAGTCGGGAACGCTGACAATACGTCAACCTCCGCCGCGTCGATCATTGCCATGGCGTCAATGTATGTCGCTCTCCTCGCCTTGGTTGTTGGTCCCTCCGTCGACGCTGTGCTCGAAAATTCCAGTCAATATCACTCTTCCCACGCTCGAGCCCACGATTATCCTGTGCATTCGAACGGCAAAAAGAAACGAAAGCATGGTAAGTGGCCCGTGTCCGCTTTCGTGAAGAGAGACCAGAACGCGGTCGATAGGGACGATGCAACCATGGTGCGTGGATCCGAAGATACAGACACGCTCGAGTACCGCATGGCGACGGATGACACGAATCTTTCGACCACCAGTACACGAACACCTTTTCCGTCCACAATCGAACGCGCACAAAGCAATTGGGAAATCATTCAATTGTTTTCCGATCCACCGAAGCTGGAACTCGACGCTTTCGGCCAGCCCCCTTTGTGTGTATGCAAGGCGTCTCCGGGAGCTTGTGACCGCTACGGTGCTCGTGTTGGACATTTCCTTGGGTTTATCACCGCTGGAAGCCGCCACTCGTGCAAAGATAGCCGGAAACGTACAGGCCTGTACGGACCTGGTTGTGGACGTTGGTCTCAGACCCTTTCCTTGGAAGATATACTCGCCGATGTAGATCTGTCAGCCGCATTGAGCTCGTTCCTTGCTCGAGAGTTTGCGGTAGAGAATCTGCTGTTTTTGGAGGCAGCAGAGGATTACTGTCAGACTGCGGCGAAAATCACACAGAAGCTATGCATCTTGTGCGAGCAGAAGAAGGAACATGACGCTCATCGTGGACAGGTTGTGGACAACAGTGCCTCTTCTTCTCCCGTCCAAACAGCATCGGCTTTGGCAGCAGTCTACGTCCACCACATGCAAACGTACCTTCTCAGTCGCGCCCAGACCATCATCGACGAGTTTCTCCGTCCCGGCTCACCCAATGAGATCATCATCACAAGCGAGCTCCGTGATCGCGTGATGCGAAATGTTGAAAGATCGGCGAGGAGAGTTTGGAGTTTCGACCCGTCGATGGCGGTGCCTGTCGTGGATAGGGAGCTCCAAGATTTCGTCGTGGGGGCCTCTCCGTCACCCCCACAAGAAAAAATGGGGACCTCGATTCGTCCATTCGATTTGGCCCATCAGACGGTGGAGCAAGAAACTGCGATGGACGTCGACGTTCTGCCACAGACTATCATCGATGTTGATACAACCGCGGAGTCCAGAACCGTTACCGAAACGGTTTTCTCAATCTCCCCTCCAGCGTCTGTCGTCGCACCCGGCCGAGATGAACGGATGCATTGCTTGCAGGGCTTGGAGGCCGTCACGTTCGAAGACGCAGTAGGATATGTCAAGTTTGTGATGCGTGAGGATGTGATTCCGAAGTTTAAGAAGAGTGAGGAATATCGCAAGGCGATAGAGGGGCATCAGTGGCGAGTCTGATGAAGGGAATGAATCTTCTCAAAAGGTTTACAGTTTTCCTTTTTATAGTTCTTATATCAACCTCTTACGTACCATCTTTATTCAAACCCCTTTAAGGCAATCAAGGGGCATGCGTGACAAATTCTGAGGGGATGAGTCCTCTCAAAAGTTTGCAGTCTTCCCCTTCAAGTTCTTGAAACAACCTTTAACATTACTTCCACTGTATTTAAAGCCCCCTTTTTATATATATTTCTCGCGTTGGGATTGCGGTCAATCCCGCACTATAGTTAATTTCACTTTACGGGAAACAATGTATGTTCGCCCGCTATATTGCATAGTTCTCTTTTTCTGACCTCTTGGATCGTTTTGCTTTCCTTTATGTATCTTCCCATTATTTTCTTCCTCTCTTTTATGTGTTTTCAAGTCAACATAATCCCTATTGAAGCGATTTCTCCTAAAATGAAACCAAGTAACGTTCGTCCACTCTCGGCGCAGGAGCAGCATGTTCAAGAAGAATTATGAAATGAAGGTGCACCGAAAACTGGAACCATACACATTCCACCTTACTTTATACTTTGTTTGCGGCGGTGATAGAGCGTGCTCTCCCCAGCAAAATATGCCGAATCCAGCCGCTAGAGGTTGTCACTCTTAGCCTTCAACACCACGACTCGGTTGTGCTTCTGTGGTTTTCGAATGGAGAAAACGACGAAAGAGGAATGAAGAGACACACCTTCACAATTTCAATAATGAAACAACGGCACCAACACACAACGAAGCACAATGAAGCATGAATTCTCATTACAAAAAAGGTGAAGGATAAGTGTCCAATCAAACCCAAGACACAAAGTGTGCCCAAAATAATGAAGCTGTGCTCAAACAACAAAACACTGTCAGTCCAAAGACTGATAGGAGCGTGCTTGTATTATATTTGTTTCCTCTGGCGTCAAGAGGAGCTGTCATCAGTGCCAAGTCCGAGTTTTGATATAAACCGGTTGATCTGGATATGCAAAGAGCTACAGTTTCGTATCCTGTTCTCTCTTCTTGGCACTTCCCCCTAAGTCAAAAACACGGTGCTTGGATCTGAACAGCATGAGAAGCGGATGGTTGGATTTCGGTGCAGCTGTACCGGTGTTGTTTGAACAGACATATTCCACGATGGGTAATTTTTAGAAGGAGATCAATCAAAAGCCCGGCTCGTTGAAAATCTTATCCAGAGAGCTGAAAAAGGAGGATCAGACGAATTGATTCGCCAACTATTCACCAAGTGATTGGTTCTTTCGTTCGAGGTATGGTTAATGTAAACATGTTTAAGGGAGTTTATTCAGGTCAGGTATTCCCTGCTTTCTTGGTGTCTGTCTACGAAACGACAGTCCTTAGGTCCGGTATTCGCCGATCGTTTTAGTTTCAATCCACAAACAGGTCAAGACGACATGCAGTCACCGCAAATTTGAAGATTCGACATTCAAACGAAACTTGGTCGCCGCGGATTCGGTTTGGACTTTCACTGTCGTGACCAAAAACATTTCACTAGGCACTGCAGAAATCAGCACTGCGAAATACATCAGCAACTCCACGCACGCACATCTTTCAATAAATGAAACTCTCCGAAACGGCTTCTTTGATCTTCGGATTTGTATGCATTTCCCTCTTCTATGGCATCAGCATCGTTCTTTTCGCATGGAGACGGAAGCACGACATCATCCGCCAACGCATGCCATTCGTGATGATAGCTCAAGCCGTCATCGGATTCGTTTCCATGTGTATCATGATCATCCACTTCCTGACGACCTTGCCGAACTTCGAAGCGCCATTCCCACCACCACCATGTATGGTTTTTGTGGCCTCGTACACAATCCTGAGCAGCGTATGGGTCGTACTCGTTTTTCTGCGAGTCGGTGATTTGATGTTGTTGTATTTAATCAACGGATCGACGTTGGAATACACGAACGGAGTCGGAGGCGAGGACTTCTTTGCGAGATTGAACATAATTGAACGATCCGTCATTCGGCTCCAGCTCCTTCTCACAAACAACCCGCCTTCAATCGTATCCGAACCACTCCATCCACTTCATCAACCCATGAACGCAAAACACCGACCGACAACCCACGCCACACAAAAGAGTAAATCGAAAGTGGCCCTATTAACTATCAATCGAACTATCAACAACTCTAGACTCCTCGGTGCGATTTCTGTCTCAACATTCTTGAGCGTCCTGGTCGTGGTTGTCGGGATGTTATCCTTTCAAACTCACACACACCTCATCTGTGAAGTACAAGACCATACCCTGGTGAACGTTCTCATCGTGGTCGCCATGTACGGATGCGCATACCTAATATTTTCGTTGCGGAGAGTAAAAGCTACAGGTTTTGGACTACAGGCAGAACTCGTTTCTTCGCTCACATTCTTCGTCTTCTGCTTCACGCTTTACGTCGCGTTTCTATACTCAAGTCTAAGAATCTACATGATACACAACTGGTTCTTGGTCTTGTTCTTATTTGCATACCATGTACGAATGGTAGTTTGGCCCACGCTCCAGGCGTTCAAGCCCACTCATAGCCGTCGTGGCACTGTTTTGGGCTTTGACGACTGTGATCGGAGGTTGGATGCAAATGATACGGGAACCGAGATCGAGCTCAAGTTCAACGCCGTTTCCTTCCGGAAGACTTTGGAAGATCCAGAACTTTATAAACGCTTCAAGAAAATCGTCGCGAAGGACCTCACCATGGAGAATCTTCTCTACCATGAATTCTATATGGAAGCATTATCCTTTTCGCCACAAATTCCCCACACCATCACCCAGACGCTGAGAACCCGATTCCTAAGCCCTGGGGCATCCCACGAGCTCAATCTTCCAAGTTCTACCAGGTTGGCTCATCTGCGAAATCTCGCCGATCCGGAAAAAACTCGTGCGGTTTTGGAAAGCATTCATAATGATGTTCTAGGGATGCTGTACCTGAATTCGTTCGCCAACTTTGTCAGAAACGAGAGGAAAATGCGTCTTGGAAGTAATACTGTCTATCCCGCGGATGACGAATTCTTCAAAGTCTGAATCAGAGGTCTGAGGATGAGTGTCAGATGGATCATCAAAATCAAGAAATGGAGGGGAGACTGAGTGAGTGGAGTTTGAGTTCGAACGTTTTTCTGTATATTTGCGCAAATGTTTGTAGATATCTGGCAGAACCTGTAGATATTTGAAACATGAAACGAAATCAACAAGATGTACGTATCCTGAGAAGGACGCACACATGCCCACGTATGTGCATTAATCCGACTTTCGAATTCTATGATGCGTTTTGTCTTTAGCTCCTTCTCTCGACACCAACGCGATCATCATATCCCAAAGCGGACTGCATTGAATGTCGAAAACTGTCGAAAGCAAATTGTTACCAAACTGTTCCAGATTTGTAGTAAAAAGAAAAGGAATCCAAGCCATCCAACTTCGGGATGAAAAACGAAGCTGCAATGCTTTCTTTGGCACATATATTCCACGCAGTCATCAAAAGACTCGCACATTCAGCTCATGGAACAAGCAAGAGTAAAAAGAACATGGCATACCTACGTCATCTTCCTTGCAAACATGTATTTACATTGAACAAAGGAGGGACACCAGATTGAACGAAAAAGAATCGTTTGTTACATGTACTTGGGTACCACCACTCTGAACTAGGTATGTCGTTCAGGGGGAAACGGAAATGACAAATAAATGCAAACCACTCGTGACTGATGGTAAAAACTAAAAAACATGGTGAAGAAAAAACAGATTGATCAATAGAACAAAAGATACTGGCGGACACGAATTAAGACAAAGACTGAAACATTAAATGAAATGGGTATGGAAAAAGAAAGACACGAAAGAGATGACAGGGCGGGGTGTTCAACAATTCTGAATCAATCATCTCATAGGACGATATCAACGGACGGGATCAGCCACCGGTATGGCTACCGTTTCCATTTCATCCCGTACTTTCGAGGCATGTTGTATGCTTTTCATGGCCTTTCGATAGCCCACAGTCTTGCGAAATCGTGGCATGACATCGGTTCTCAGCAACCATCTGACATGGTCCTCAGCATTTTGGAACGTGTCGGCATTGAGAATTGCAGGAAGGTTTGATGTGGGTATGGGAATCGGGGCTGCTGCTGGGATCGGTAGCTGTACAGAGGCCACTCCGTTATTCAGAGTCGCAACCAAAGGACCACCTGTGATGGCAGCCCCCAGTACCGGCGGAGGTAGCGGCATGGACGGTAGAGGCGGAGGAGGAGGCACAACAGCCAAAAGGCACGACTGTCGTGTCATCATCATGGCGGCTGAGAGCTCCAAGTTCGAAGAAGCCCGAGCCTCGGCTTCGTCGATCTCTTGGAGCACACTTTTCCGCAGTGCCGCGGGGATGTTGATTTCGTTGGAAGAACCAGGACGCAGGAACTGATCCGCGATTCCCTGGGCTCGAACAAGGAGGTAAGGTTCCATCAGGTGGACGTAACTGGGTGGAATGGCGATGGTGATGGAGGCGTTCATTGCGTCGGCGTGGGCTATGTTTTTCAACGATTCGTCAGGAGAACGACCGACACTCACGCCATCCAGAACATGAAATGACGATGTTGGAGATGAGATAGACAGATGTCCACCAGTAGTTACGGGCAATATACCACTGACCACATCAGTAACAGGAGCAGCAGCAGCCGTCCTGACCTCCCAACCAGTCCGCAGCTTTCTCGCAATCTTGTCGGCCACCGCTCGGTAGCGATTAACAGCTTTGAGAAAGAGCAAATTTTCCATGGCGAACTCTCGAGCGAGGAAGTTGCTGAGGGCCACTGAAAGTTCTGGAGTACTGAGGGTATGTTCGAGTGATGCGTGCTCTGTGAATGAGGAGGAGCACGCCGATGCTAATGACGGTGTGGAAAGCGAGCCGGACAGACCACCTTTGTATATGTGATGACGACCACGACCACGACGAATCCCGCGTCTGAATCCGATGGGCCATTTTAGGTTGGTGAAGACGGATAGAGAGAATGGGACGAAGAAGAACCACGAGGCTGGAGCTTTACTATGCGTGTTAGTCGCCGATGACACCTCTGCGATCGAATGTTTGCCATTATCAAGTTGTTGTTGTTGCTTATCATGATCGTAATTGGCGTGTGAGAAAGACATGTTAAAATCCGATTCATGTTGCACGTTCCGGGTCGGGATATTGCCGAAGGGGTTCGATTGCGCCTCTTGCGAAGCGTTTGAACCACCAGCGGACCATGGGTCCGCACCAGTGATAACATCCATCACGGTCACATCGTCCTTCTCTTCCGTGTCAGTTTTCTGGATCGTTGAACTTTCGATTTCATCACAAAGCCCCGAAATCCTCTTCCCCTTCATCATGTGCGTTTCACTCGCGGTATCTTCCAGTGATGTTTTGAGCGCCTCGTAGATGAGGTCCTTCTCGAAGAGCGATGCGATGGCAGGGACGGTAATGAGGGCAATCAGGATGATCCAAAGAGACGTCATGGCCATCATCGACGCAGCATGTCCGAAAAAGTTTGACGATGTTGGATCTCCGAACTGTTTGAGAAAAGAGAAACACATATTCATGACGAACATGATGACCATGACGGAAAGCGAGGCGCGAATTCCAAGACTGTCTCTGGAAAACGGTTGGTATAAGCGGCCATGTGAGCACCTTGTCATAAATGATAATCACATCACAAATCAATTGCCGTCTCTAAAGCTTACTTTTTGGTATTTTTGATAACCTGACCCAACAATGTCGCCGCGATAGCCATCCCAACGACACGCATCACCAAGATGAGGTATGGTTTGGAAGGTGTTGGATCCAAGAAAACCGTCACGATCACGCTGTACAGAATGAATGGAGCCCACATGGCCCAGTAAAGTTTCCAACAGTACGAACGTTGGCTGCGGCGGACGTAGAGGTTTAGTTTTTTGATGAGTTCTTCTCTGGATGTTTCCGAATTGTTTTCGATCGCGCTCTCGGCTGCTGGTCGTGAGGATGGTAGTTGTCCCGATTCACGCACATGTTGCATGCTACCCCCCTCTGTAACTTGTTTGTCTCCATCATCCCTTTCCCCCTCGCCTGCCGCTCTCCGTTCGCTCCCATCACCAGATCCTGTTTTCAAAAAGTTCTCAGTCTGGCTCCCAAACGAGAGAGACTCAGATGCGCTCGTCGAAGTCCGCATTTGAAGCTCTTGCCTAACTGCCGTTGCTAACGCGATATTTTTGAATTGCCACAAGAGAACAAAAATCGTGGGGTAAAAAAGCGTCAGCGCTACGACCAGGGCGAAGTTGAAGAGGCGGAACATATTCGGCGGGATATCGACCCCGGACAGGAGGAAAGCAATAGAGGTTTCGATGATTGCCTGGTTGTGTTAGAAATGGATTTCAAGTTTAGTAGATAGATCTGAACTCCTTATTAACGTATATTTGTTGCGACCCCAAGTCCTCCTTGACAACAACATTGAGCAGAAGACTGTGATCTGAACTCCTCAAAGCGTGGGATTTCTTACGACTCTTCAAGACAACAACATTGAGCAGAAAGATGCAATCTGATCTCAAAAGTTACCTGAAGGCAAACACTGTACACAGTGACAGGGACGAATCTGTGTCGAATGAGGCGCTTTCTCCTACAAGCGATGAAGAGGGGCACGGAGATCACGAAGGTGAGCCAGTACAGACCGAGTTGGACGGCATGGGGCATCGATTCCCGAGTGATGCGAATCATCTTGTCGTTGGTAGGCTGTCGTTGACGGCAGTCCAGAAGTCTCCCCCCAGAGTCGAGCGAGGTATGTACTAGGTACCTAATTCAAATCTCAGACTGTGTCCTGTGCGTGACTTGTGTCACCTAATTCAAACTCCACCTGCAGGCTCCCTGCAGGGACAACCTTTGCTTTCTCCACTCGGTCGTAGCATCTAAGATTCTTACCAAGAAATCAGTTACCAAGTTAGACCTTCTGTCAGTCTGACGGATATTTCTTCTTTTGTTGATCGAAAATATGCTTTCGGTTTTGTGCAGACATTGACACAAAGCAGCGCAACGGAACCAAGCTTGATTTTGGAGTTTCCCGTCCCTCCTTCCCCACCAAAACACGACACCCCCTTTTGTTGACAGTTGAAGGGTTCCCCCCCGTCAGAATACGGTACTACATGCCCACTCTGCTCTTTCAAACAGTCCCTAAAGCCCCACCCAAAAAAGTGACAGCAATTGCAAATGAACGAATTTCACTGACAAATCAAAAACAAGAGAGCGAGAAAAAAGCACAAAACACAAAGAGAGCATCATAAAGAAAACTCTAATAGTGCGGTGGGTTTCAGAACGTTCCATCAACTATCAACAACATCGCCCCCTACAACCTTAACTTCATGTTCCGATGTTTGTGCCTCCCACAAGAAAAAATCCAACCCTTCCTCCTCGAAAATGATGACCCAATACATCGATTCTCTTGAACGTTGTCCCGTTCTACATCGGAGTTCTCCATAGTGACCCCTTTCCTGGTCAACACATTGTCTTCTTTGTTCACGACAGATTAGCCGCAAGTTGCGAAGCATCGATACCGAGTCCAAGAGCATTCAAAAAGAGATTGACGTTCGCAAGGGCTTTCGGATTGTCGTTCCTTCGCGCAGTTTCAACGACTTTCTCTCTGTTGAAAGGTATGATGATTTTGTTTAAAGGTAGGTTCAACAGGGGAAAGAGTTACATAGACGAACCCGGAGATGTAGGATGTAAGACAGAAGACTTACCGGACTTCCGTGACCAGCACCCGCTGATGATCAACGGTTGTTGCACCCACAGCCATCGCCGCCAAAAATTGCCATACATAGACTTCATCCGCCGCCACTGTTGCAGCCACCGCATCGTTAGATTCGTTTGGCGAGTCTGTGGAATCAGATGAAGCTGGTGGGAACGTGGGGAACATGGATGCAAAAGAAGTGTGCAAAGCTGCAAACAAGTAGTTGTACAGATCTGTCCACACGGCAAGATCCGCCTCCGTCGGAGTCATCGGCTGTCCACCTGCACCCCCGCCCGAAGCTGCAGCTGTCTGCTTCAAAATTTCCGCCCGCGACAACAGCATCGTTAGCACGGCCAACCCAACTTTGCTCTTCACAACCCATACGACATTATGTCTCTCGAGCAAAGTCCTTGTCAGAGCGTTAACAACACTGAGCGGGACTTCGGAGACAAACCCGACAAGCGGGGGAACCACGTTCGCGGTGAAGAGGTCCACGTCTTCTGAAGGTGTTCCGGTTGGGATGGAGCATACATCGATGGATTCCAGGCGGGTCAATAAGACAGTCGTGAACTGGAGAGTTTGGTCTGGTGTGAGGAAGCGGAGAAGACGCGGAATGACTTTTTTGCCTTTGTTGTAAGCTAGGAAGTAGGCTAAGGGGTGAGGTTGGCTGTGGTTGGTGGTTACGTGGGAAAGTTCTTGAGTTAGAAATTTCTCTCGCTGAAGTTTCAATCATACGAAGATCACCAAGACAAACAACACATTGGACCCATACTCGAGTGCTATCGAATCGAATATCTTGATTTCCTTCATAATCTCCGCAATGTTCGTCTCGTGGTCAGCTCTCCTGCGGCCAAATCAACGAAAACAACTGTGAGGAACTCCAAGCGCATTTTCCGATCAAGTTTCTGTTCACAATTTCACACTTAGCAATTTTGTATTCTTCAACCAACGCACCATGCCGGTATACCCTCGGGATTTTCTGGAGGCCTCCGGCGCAGCTGTTCCAAGTTCAGGACGCAGCTGTACACATTCTCGATCATACGCATGATTTTGCGGTGTGATAGCTGTGTCAATTGCTTCACGTTGGAAGGTGGCGGTGGGTGTGCCTTGAGGGAACGTAGCATTATTGTTTGGTGGTGTTGGAGCCATTTAGTGTTTCATTCGACAATTCCTCGCGCCTCTTCAACTCAGCAAGAAACCATTTTTGTTCTTCGTTCATTACCTTATCCTTGACATTCACTTGGATGAGCTGCTTCGGGTTCCGAACCGAATTGAGGGAGATCTTACCCAAAGCGCCTTCCAGGAACACTGCGACAAAGCATTTTCGATCATGAAGGAGTCGGTTGAACGACAACAAGAAGAAAGATCAGTACACTGCATTATTCATCCTTTCCATCCAAAACTTCGAATGGGCTGAAACCGTTTGAGTTCTCACACTTACAGCTGCTCCCCTTGGGCTTCTGCTTCCTGCCTTCGATAAGCCTCTGCATTTGAAGCTGCATTTGGTTCGTAATATTGAGGCTGTTCCCCCGACCGGTTTCTATCCCATTCCTTTCTTGCTCCGCCTGCTGCATGAGAAGGGTCTGCTGCCAGTTCAAGCCTTCACGAGAGGCGGGCGCCGACTCACTAGCTGTACCGTCACCCTCACCACTAGGAATGTTGGCCGCAGTAGCTTTCTGCTTGTGCTGTTGCTGCAGCGACGTGTAAATTTGATAGTAGAAATCATCCGCATAGGGATCGTCACTTACGAGCTGGGAAATCTGGATCTTCGCAATCAGTTCCTTCTCGTACTGGGTCATAAGTTCGTCGCCCCGCAACATATTGTTATTTTGCTGTCGGTAGCCGCCACCATTGTTTCCAGGCCCCCGTCGGTAATGATAGTCACGATCCTGCTGGTGGTATTCCCGATGATCGACCCAGTCACCCCTCCTACGGTCTCCACCACTACCGCGGTAATCACGGTAGCCTCCCCTTTGATAACCTCCACCACCGCCGCCACCACGAGGGGAGTCGTTCCGATACATGCCGTTGGAATGCTGGTATCCACCTTGTCGACCTGGATGCTGCTGCTGGTGTTGACGAGGTGGTTGTTTTTGCGGGATGCCCATGGGCTGTGTCGGCCCCATACCCATGCCGATGCCGCGATTCCGGTTTCCAGGAGAAGGCATGTTCATGGCTGCCAGGGCTTGCCTTTCTGACATCTGTTGCATTTGGGCCATCTGTTGGATCTGCTGGAGCTGCACCTGCTGCTCCTGAAGCTGCTGCTGCTGCCTTTGATGGGCTGTTTGAGCACGCAGTGCCGCCTCAATCTCTGCAACACTGCGAACACCTCTAGCTGCGGCGATCAGGTTAGGATTCGGCGGGGAAGACTGAGATCCGGCCCTGTCGAATAGCTGCTGTTGCTGCAAGAACATTTGTTGTTGCAGGAGCTGCTGTTGGTGTTGCTGTTGAGGCAGCATGTTAGAAGCGCCCAAGGGAATCGGCTGTGACGGATGGGGAGGTGACACGTTGGCATTGTGAGGGGGTGCCCCGTTTGCTGCACGAGCTTGAGCCTGACGTAGCAGTTGCGCCTCGATTTCTTCCAATGAAGACATTTGCGCCGGGGTTTGTCGCGGCTGTTGTTGAGCGATCGGGAAGGCGTTGGGATGCAAACCCGACTGCATCGGCGATGTCCCTATAGAAAAAACCAATTGACAAAGAACCCAAGCGAAAGTGTTGTCAGTATGCAGCCGAAAGAAAGAACTCACTGCCGGTCCTTCAAAGCCCCACCTGGTTGGTAACCCCACAACTGTTTCTGGTCTTGCCAGATAGACTGTATAGGTGATTTTCCCAGACTGGATGAAAAGGGGCTAGAGTTCTCGAAAGAGGAAGAGAACGTGTTCCCAGCCGCCGTTGGTGCTGACGTGCCAAACTGCTGTGGTGGTGGGATAAACCGACTGTTGTTGGCTGAGAAGTCAAAGTCCTTGCCTGCAAATCAACCGTAGAACCAAGTCAAGAATAAGTATAGAGGATAACGTCTTGTTACTAAGCAGTTTATGTTCCATTGGGAAGTGAAGCTTACCAAGGACCTCGTCATTTGAAGTGCCGAAAGTCTCGTCGTTGAGGCCCACGTCGTCGTCATCATCAAGACCCTGTCCTGCACCACCATCGTCATCGTCATCGCCCAGATCTATGCCGTATTTGAAGCGTTCCTCCAGCATTTGATCCAGCTTGGAGCCCAACCCTTCTTCGTCATCCTCAGCACCGCCGTCCAAGCCCCCACCTCCTGCAGCACCCATGCGCGAGCCAGCTACGGCTCCCCTTCCTTGAGAAGCGCCATTGATGTCGTTTTCCTCCAAAGAGCCGCCAAGTTCTTCACCAAAGGTCTCCAAGTCCCTCGAAACGGGCCCGTTTGTCGCCCTGTTAGGACGAGTCCGACGGTCGTCTAGAGGAGGTAGAGACGTATCGAATCCGAAAAAAGACATTGCTGTGCGGTTTCAAAGTGTCAGTGACTGATCGACCGCTCGCCGCACGACACGGCAGAATGACCGTTGTTCGGTTTTGAAGGTCCTTTCTTGTTTCGTCGACAAAAAAGACCAGTGTGCCTCTGTACGACACTCAATCCTGGCTTGATCAATCGGAGTAAGTGGATCACAGAGAACAGCCCAGAAAGAACCTAGAACACATGGGTGCCATGAACCCGCGTCGGGTTGGTGGGACAGCCAGGGCGGGAGGAGAAGATGGCGAACGTGACTTTAACGGGTGGGGAAGTTTGAGTTCATAAGTTGTGTGAAAAACGGATCATTGCTGTGTCTCGTTGCAACTTCAATCATCACTAACTCGCTTGATGAGCAACCTTGGTCACTATGGTTTCACACCACAGCTGCCACGGCATTCTTTGCGATCTGCCTTCCTGAGCCTGCGTATTCTTTGTCTCCCTCCCCGAATAGTGTGCGAAACTTTGCTTCAGGCCATCGCAGTAGTAGGAAAGTTCCAAATTTTGCCACCAAATCAAGTGAAGCTTTGCGTGTTCGTAGCTCCTGCAACGTGTGTCTTATACCTACAAGATATCCGGGTGAGACCAGCGATCAGTTGAACGGGAAATGCCGTTTCTCTTTTTTGTTGGTAAGTCGCTCAGAAAGCGTCAACCGTAAAGGGTGCATAAGCCGAAAATAACCATGATAGTGCAGCTCTCTAGCTCATTCATTTGCGGTAATTTCTGTGGCTCGTTCACCTTTTCCTTGATCATAGGTGGCATAGAGCCCCGCCTCCGAACTCTCTCGAACCCCGCCGCCTCCCAAACCTCACGCTGCCCCGTATGCACCAAACCCCTCACACCCGTTCGGCTTGACCACGTCCTCACCCTATTCTTCCTCCCGATCTGGACTGTCTCACGCGGTCCTGAGTTTTCAAAATGTGAAATGTGTGGTTGGACATCGCAAGATGGACTTCCAGTTGGACAGCAGCATTCGTCCAGTTCAATTCCACCAGCAGTCGGGCAATGTGATGAGAAAAAGGAGTCTGCAGGGGCACGTGTTTGGGAATGCGGTTTTTGCGGAGGGCGTCTTCCGATCAGTGCGGTTGCTGACTCGGACAACATACCTAGGATTGACTTTTGTCCGTTCTGCGGAACTCAGCAGCTCTGAAGGAAATCACAAAGTGAGAGGTAGAAGGACAACAACGCAGCATCAAGAAAAAGGATGGATCAAAACCGCACCATCTCTTTGGCTGATCCAAAATGCAGAGTAATGGGGAACAACGCAAACATGTGTTATCATGAAGCATACGTATTACTGTAAATAAATTCCATGTTCACAATTACACTTTTCCTATTCAAATCATTTTTTCCCCAATCCTTGCGTCTGCAAAGGAGGTAGTGCATTCTTCTTGCGCATGAGTGAACCTCCACCACTGAGACCACCAACAACAGGTGGCAGGCTTCCCACAAGCGCCCCACTTGACTTTAATGCGGAAAGTGGTCGCGCAGGAGAAGCAGATGCATCTACAGGAGGTGCAGATGGAGACGGCGATGGAGAGGAGGTCACCGCTGCCTGAGACACAACTGCTGATGCGTCTGCTTGGGATGGCGAGGTTTGGGATTTGTCGATCACCGCCTTCTCTCGTTGTTGTTGATGATGTTTCTGTTGATGTGAATCAGATCGAAGTTCGGATTCTATGTGCTTGTTTGCGCTGGGGGTGGAGCTTTCTACTCCCTTTGCCGCAGATGCGGGTCTACTTCTGCCATGAGCAACAGAAGAAGATGATGGTTCTCGATGGTCCTTATCACGTCTATGAGGACGATCCAGTGCTGACCTTGCTACCAACTCTGACTCAGCTCCGAACCCTTCATTCGCCGAAGCGGACGAAGGGACCCCACTCGAGATCGAGTTTAAAGCAGGATCAAAAGCCATACCCACACTTCCACCGCCTGCGGATAACGAGGGTCTGGGCGCTCTGGGATGCTTCCGAGATTGCCGATGGTGTTCAGTTTTGGTTGAACCATTGGGACTCCCGTCTCCACTCCTATGACGATGTTCGTGATGTTGGTGAGTGTGTGCTCTTGCTGAAGTTTTCCTCCCCCGATCCTTCCCTTTCCTTTCGTGCTGCGACGCTCCTGGAACACTGTTGGGATTCTGGTCGATCCGTGAGGTCTTCCCATGGTGGCCGCTCCCTCTCTTGTGACTCCCATCACCAGCTGAGTTCGCCCTTGATCCTTGTCGCATGTCATCACGAGTATCCCTGTCGCTGCCCTTCCCCTTCAAATCCTCCTTTTCCGCGATATTTTCCTTCGTCCCATCTTTATGATGGATTGAACTTTTCTCTACATTTGGCTTTTCTTTTGATTCTTGTCCCGTCTTCTTTTCACCGATTTCTGACAGCAGTGGACCGGATCCCTTTGACTCGCCAGGTTGTCTCGACTGGTTGTCCAATGTAGGGTCGCTAACCTCAAAAGCGGAGACTGCGTTTGCTAGTGTTGGCCTCTCTGCAACGGATACACCTATTTCTCCTTTTTTCGCGAGAGCGGCGGAGTCAGATTCCGTCAGCTGTGCGACCAATGCAATTTTGGGTGTTCGAAGGGGGTTCAAGGGCGGGAGGGATGATTGATCTGAGGCTGGCGCTTTTGTTGGATGTGATTTCTGTGCAGATGGCGGCGATATTTCCGCTGCCTTTGATTCCTGCACCATCCCTTGTCCTTGCGCTGGAAGAACGGCATCCTTTGTTGCCTCGTTCGTCACAGTCGAGAGCCTAATCCCTTGCTGAAGTTTCCCATCATCAACAGCTACCGGAACAGCTATGCGCAAGTCCGGATTGCTATGTTGCGTGATCTGTATGGGGGGCGCTACACACAAATCGCTTTTTGTCTTTAGGTCCGTTTTCACCAAGGCCACGCCGCCACTCGAACCCATGCCACCCCAGTCAGAGCCAGAACCGCCAACACTTCCGGCACACTTAGCCCTAAGTTCACCGACAACTGTGGACCCCTGCTGCCCGTCTCCCTCAACACCCAACACTTCATGCAAGAACGACGACCGGCACTTCTGCATCTGCATCTCGGTCGCGCCGCCTGTTCTCTCCAGTCGATATAACTCGACCCGTCTTCGTCTCTCCTCTCGCTCGAGAGCGTACCGTTCTTCCTGTTTGCGAACATCTGCTGAGATGCGCGGGGTAAGTTGGGTAAGGTTGGAGTTAATGGCCTCCACAAGCCAGTCCACACCAGATTTGAGACCGTTTTGCGGGTTGGGGGAATGTGGAGATTTGGAGTCGCCTTTGCTTTTGGCAGGATTTTTCGGACTTGCAGAATTGGCTTTGATGGGGTTTGTTAGTGTTGCTGTTGTTGTCACTGCTCCAGCCGACTTTTGTGATGGGTGACCATCTGGAAAAGGCCAAACTTCGCGTTGGCGTCGACCAAACCCCCGGTGCATGAAAGCAAACCATCTTGAACCATCACCATCGTCAACTCGTTCTTCTTTCTTTCTTTTCAAGCTGGGGTCCCTTCTCTTTTTCTTCTTTTTCTCTTTCTCCTTCCTCAGTCCACTTCTGGCGGCGTTCAGGGCTGGGTTTCCCGTGCAAGTCACATCAACACACCACCACAATCTCGTTTCATCGGACTCAAACATTGGAGGTGTGTCCTTGTTGTCCGTTGTGGTTCTGGAACCGCTGAGAACTGGCGTCGATCGCATGATCTCCTGGCTAGCTCCTCTAAGCAACCGTGGAGAAAGTCTTGGCAAATCTGTCGGCGAGAGGGACCGGGTGAGAAGGGGACTATTCTGTTCCGCCGGGGGGAGTAAGGAGGTCGCAAGCAAGAGATCACGGATACCACAGGCTGGTAGTGCACCGGTGACGTCTTGTTTATTGGCTAGACTTATCGTTGAATCGTGGCAGCGTGAATGGGGAGTAGGGAAAGAGCAGAGACATTGCAGTCACATGAGTCACCATGGCAACAAAGATCTTCAATCCAAAGTAGAATCGCTTCTGAAGGAACATGCAGAACAGCCAAAATACGACAAAAAGCGGTTTCATACTTACACCAGGAGTGGTTTTCCCTTCAATCGCTCATCGGAATAGACGCTCCGCAACATAGTCACAGAGTCGTTGATGCGGTTTGCATCGGAGGCATCAACAACATACACGATTCCATGACACTGCGCAGTGAAAATAATGGTTTTCGATGGGTAGGAGCAGATTTAGAAAAGGATGTCTCGCCAAAACTGCTTTGACAGATGTTATCTTTTACCTCAGCGTAGTAATTCTTCCAGATCCCCCGGATGCGTGGACCGCCTCCCACATCATATATTATCAGCTGGTACCTCTTCGTGATCCCCTTCTCCTTTGATTTCTTCTTTTTCTTCTTTCCTGTGCCCTCCTTTCCTTCCTCATCTTCCCACAAACCTCGGTCGGTTCGCGTGGCATTGTCGTCCGAACAACCAAAAAACCAAACACAGCACAACGCGAACATTTGCAGAAACCAATTCGTGCGCGCGGGAGGTTCATCAGATGGTGGTGTAGATGACAGCATGGCTGGCAATGAAATCAAAGATTCCCTATGTTTGTGGTTGAGCGGGGGTTGCCCCGAAGAGGATTGATTCGGCATGCGTTGATCGGGAGAGCGGGAGGGTGATCGCGAATGTGAACGGGAACGCGTGGAAGAAGTTTCAGAACTGGAGGAAGAATCAGAGGAATCGAGGGATTGACGAGAGGTCGCAGAGGAAGCAGATCGAGAGCGTAAATTCGTTGAAGCGTCATCAGCAGGACTACCACCGACTGGTGATAAACCAGTGCGTTTCTGTTGGAAAGCCGGCGAGAATTTAGATGGGCTTTCTGAAGTGGCGATGGGCTCCAGTACCACTTGAGAATTAGCTCCTTCAAGTTTGTCGCTCCGAGGACGATTCGGGTCGTGAGGAGAAAGGGATGCTGTTGAGGTCGCGGTTGGTTCTTGGCGGCCCTCGCCCTGTGAATCAGCCATTTCAAGCAACCCACCACGCTTGCCTTGTTCGTCTGTGCTGAGAAACGTCTGTGTCTGGTGCCTTTTTGAACCTTTTCGGCGTCGCCTTTTCCTTCTCAGAGGGAAGGTAGCAGTCCATGCTACAGTGGTTGACGAAAAACCCCACGTCGTCTGTGTCTTGGGGAACGGATCTTCTCGTTGAATGCATTTCACGAAAATGGAGTGAAGTAGGTTTTAGATCTTCAAGTCCGTCCTTTTTAGTTCCTTTCGTTTGCTGTTATTCGCTTACCTCCTTTCAGTCGCTTCAAAGCAGTGGTTTTCCCGGCACCGTCCAAACCCAGAAGCAGAATGACGAAAGGCACTGATTGCTCGTGCACCTCGTCTTGATCACTTTGTTCACGTTGTTTGGTGGTCATTCTTTTCGGACTTTGTTGATCACTTTGAGCATGGAGGGCATCACCTTCGTCCACGATACCGACTCTACGTTGCTTCTGCCCTCTGCGCATGAACTTCATCGTCTCTCTGAAGCAGGTTGATTTTTGAATGAGGGTGAGCTCAACGTTGCTGGTGTCTCGAAGCTCCAAAGGAGATTTGAAATCATATCCAGATTTCCCAATCAAAGATGTGAACGCGACGAAGCTCGTTGACTGTCTATATCCGATCAAAGACGGAGCGAGCGCGTTTCAACATCATGTTTATTTGAAGGCATCTTTTATGTACATTTGAGCGGGGGTAAGGGGGTCTTGTGCAGAATGAAGACAGAATGAAAATTCTGCTTATTTCTCTATGGGAGGTCTGGGACTTGTTCGTTTGTTCGCTTCTTTTCCCAACTTTCAGCAACCACCAAGCTGAGCAACAACAACTTGGATCATATCCTCGTTGTCCATGTCAAGCTAGTCAATGGTCAGACGTGGAACAGAAGTAGGGTCAGTTGGCCAATTTCCGCAACCCAAACACACTCTGCAAAACGGCGGAGAACGTGTTCTTGGCACCGTGAAGGAATATACATACATCATCAGGTGTTTGACTTCCAACCAAACGTTCGCCTTCGTATAGAAACCGGATGGAGCGCGCATCCTGCAACAGGAACGTTCAGCGAACAAAAAGAGAGATCAGCATCATATTGCAAAGACTGGCGTTGCGGAGAGATGGGAGTTGCATATTGTCCAGTCTATCAAGCACGTACCAAGCCAGTTTTGGCGATATAGGCATCCATGAGTTTCTGAAGCGGTGTGGTTCGCTTGATTTTGAATGCTTTACAGGGGCAGAGAAGTCCAAGTGACGAGGCAGGATTAGATCGGGTCAACACACCGACAAGGAGGAAAGAGGCGGTGACCGTGGAACTACAACAAAGCCAAAAATATACCTATTTCATTTTGGTCAGAGCCAACAACCTTAAGGCTCACATGTTCGACCTTTTGAACGGGACCGATTTAAGTATGAGAACCTGAAGACGGTGATTGAATTTGCGAAGGCAAAAACTCGGCAAGATCCACAAACTTCAAAAGCGAAAACTTCTACGTTCAAAAAGGATTAAAATTGCCAATTACCTTCTTTTCCTCCTGTTGGGTTTCGTCGGCCATAGCTGTAGTAATGGGGCGGCGGAAAACGTCTTGTGGAAGAGCAAAAACTGTATCGTGACGTACCGTAACACAAATTCAACTTGGCGAAAGCTCCCCTCTCATCAAGAACTCACCCGACATCTGGAATCATCGCGACTCCAACGGTGCTTTTGTCAACTTCGTCGCGTTGCCTGCCGTAGCGGATTTCTGAATGTCCGCGTGTTGTCGGGGGGTACTGCTGTTATGGAGATGCGTGTTGTCAGGTGGTTAATCACAAAGTTACAGTGAGTGCTCTTGTGCACCATGGATCGCTATGGCCCTTGCAAGACGTTCAACTACCAAAAAACTCTGAATAATAGCTTGCTTGGTCCACCAGATGATACATACTTCTTCCCTAGGTTGGCACCGGGTTGGTCAGCTCTTGAACAGCGTCGATCCGGCAACGCCCAAGAAGTAATTGAGTCTTCCTTAAGACCAGCAACAGACCGTCTCTAATATTGCCCCGGGAGTTGCAGACACCGCCAGATCCGTGAGCGAACCTGTGAGCGAACACTGAATCTGATATCCAGTCTTTTGTGAGAAGGTGGAGGAGAGTTAGAATTACGCACCCGCCAAATCCTGAACATCAGCGGACAAGGCGGACATATGAGGCACCTGCACAGCCAGGAAACGGAGGAACACCGACCCTTCTTCTCAGCCTTTTCAGCCTTCTTCTACCCAGTCTTGTACCCTTCCTCATGAGTCCCTCACAGAGTCCCAGAGTCTGCCCTTTGTCCCGCCGCTCACACCCATCGCACACCCATCCCAAAGTCCCTCGTCCATCCATTCTTCCTCCCCGTCTTCCTGCAGCGCGCAGCCATTTCCTCCCCGATGTAGCAAAAATGTCAATGATGTCATGAGGTATGTGTTAGAACCTGAAGAATATGGATGAATCCTTTGCGAATCGTCGCCACAACCAACGTCACAACCAACGTCACAAGTTGACAACCGACGTCACAACCATCACAACTCCGATGTGGAGAGATCTGCGACGCCTTAGTTGAACGCCTCAAAGTGGCTCTTCAAGGTAATCAATCTCCGAAGAATAAGCCCTCGCGGCAACGACGAGAAATTTTTGCGCAGTTATTCACGCGCTCCCCTGGACTCCAAATGTTCCAAGTGCGAGTGTATGCGAGGGGAATTGAACGCAGCTGCGCCAACATGCATCCAGGCAGGCTCTTGCGGTCAAATCCTTTTATATATAATGAACATCTCCCAGGCATCGCCTTTCTCGTCAACCTCAGCCTTTCTTCAGGCCTTTCTTCTCACCTCGAATCCGAATCAGCATGAACGTCACGGCAACGACTGTAGGCGACATTCTCGGTACCGCCGTCGGAACCGGGCAGCAAATCCTTGAGACAGTTGTGATCCCAGCATACTTCGACTACTATGCTGGACCCATCGCCTCTATCCTCAACACGCTGTTCCTCGGTTTCGTGCCCCACTCCATTTTGATGCCTTCGATCCACGCCGTGACAGGCTCCATCATTTTCGGCGCTGTTGCTCCCCTGTACATGGAATGGTAAGTGAAACGGAAGAAAGATAGAGCAATTTTGTGCGTGACTGACCTCCATGTAGCGATCAAGAATTGACTCTTTCAACCCTCTGCCCCAAATGTTCCAAAAGGCTCTACCAATACACCAAATTCTGGTTCGATCGAGGCGTTGTGAAGCGATACCAAAATGCCCTGCCTGATGATCGCGACTTTGTTACCAACTTCTTCGCAGCCATCAGCATCGCCCTGCCTTTTGCGTTTTGGAGAGCTTTTAATGACGAGCGAGTCGGGGCTAAAACTGTGTACAGGATCGACGTCCTGTCCATAATTGTCTTCCACTACATCGTTTTCTTCGCCATGGACATTTGGTGAGTTAGGGAGAAAGACGGATCAATGTTGTCCTTCACCAATCTTCATTTAGCAGTCAATAACTAACTCTTCAATGAATACAGGTACTTCTTCGGTCACCGCTACTGCCACAAGAACAAGTTCTTATGGAAGTATGTCCACAGCCACCACCATGAAAAGAAGAACGTCAACGTAAGTGATCAAATTAGTCTATCAGAAGATCGGTTGAAGGTTTTTGGGTTGAAGGATCGGTTGAAGGTTTTTGGGTTGAAGGTTTTTGGAGGGGCTCTTCGTCCCCTGACTGTAACTTTGCTGAAGATTGAGTCTTTTCCTTTTCCTCACAATTTACATTCCAGACCTTCTCCACCGGCTACGCCGCTTTCGTCGAAAACCTCATTCTCGTTGGTCCCGTCATCCTCTTCTCTGCTATCGTCATGGACACCTTCTGGACCGACTTTGACCGCATCGCCTTCGAGATGGCCTGGTTCTCCCAGTTCAAAGTCTTTATCCTCGGTCATTCGGGTATGCGCATGCACCTCGTCATGTACTTCCCTTGGGTCTTCAGCGGCTTGCAACAAGTCTTCGGTTCCTTCTCTCAAATCCCCGAGGATCACGAGATGCACCACGTTTATGTGATGAGCAACTTTGCGCTCAACTTCCGGTTTATGGACCGATGGTTTGGTAGCTACAAACCCATCGAATATGTCATGGACAGGAGGAAAGCCGCTGAAGCCGCCGAAGCTGCCAAATCCAAAGGAGCCTCATCTGAAAAGACGGAATGATGTCTTTCCGCTTTTCATTTCTATATAAATACTCACACTAATTTATAGTACCTTTTCGCCGTTTTGGGCAAACCTAATGTGTATCATTGAATGTTTAAATATGACCTCCTGAATGCTATTGGATATGCATGTCAGAACAAGAGTCTCCCCATCTGAGTCTCTACAATCACTTGCACCTATTTTGATACAATTTTGTGACAACGCAACCTTTTGAGCTGCCTTTTTAGTCCTTACGAATGGTTTTGGGAATTGAACTGTGTTGGTGCAGATGTTCGTCAAGTAGTGCGAACTCGATGTTCGTTGACAGTTCGTTGAGTCTCTATAACCGACTATACAGCGTACATCATTGAACTGTTTCCAGCCGAACAATACAGTCTTTTGGCACTGCAACCTTAGGGGAGACGCGGGGTTCCAAAGTATTTCGATGATGCAAGTTTTGTCCCAAAAAAAGGCCTCCCATCCTGCCTCCCATCAAATACCCCGAAGACAGATGCCCGGCAGACCTTTTGCCGAGAGGACTCATCCCGAGAGATGTGATGCTGGATGTGATGGTGGGAAGTGTGGGAAAAACCAGGGAAAAACCTCGTTCGAGTGGACGTTGATCCGTCACAGTGCCCACTCTTTTCATCACGATTTCACTGGGAAAAGGACTTCCAAAAACCATGAACGGAGACTTTTGTTCGCTGTGTGGTTGAGGTGTTTTTCAAGGACGTGAACTCCATCCAGGCAGTGTCTGTTTTTCGTCGTATGTGAACAAAGCGGGGAGAAGGATATAGGGATATGCAGGTAGGGGAATCTCCAGGTGCCTTTTGTGCAATTCATGTTCCGTTGTTCTTGACAGGTGGGAAATGATATATAATTGGCCTTCAAACTCTGTTCATATGTGTGGAAGCTTCCAGTGAAATAAACATGAACATGACGGCAACTCCGTTCGAGACCATCAACGCCATCTACCAAGCTTTGGTCGGGGTCGGTCTTCATCTCCTCCAGAAGCTTTTCGTGCCTCTGTACTTCGACCTCTACGCGAACCCAGTGGCCTCTGTCATCTCCTTCGTGAGTCTTGGGCTCATCCCACACTCATGGCTGATGCCAGCTATCCATGCCCTGACGGGTAGCATCGCGTTCGCTGTCGGCGCGCCGCTGTACATGGAAGCGTTATATCAATATACCAAATATTTTTACGACCTCGGAATTATGAAACGGTATCAGAATTCGTTGCCCGACGATCGGGACTACGTCACCAACTTTTTGGCTGCATTGAGCATTACCCTACCTTTCGGGTTTTGGAGGGCATTCAATCATGAACGCATCAGCGCCAAAACGATATTCAGTTTGGACCCTGTGACGATTGTTGTCTTCCATTACGTCGTATTTTTCTCGATGGACGCATGGTGAGTGGATAGGAGGGATCGGGACGGGTTGATGGGGTTGGTGGGGTTGGTGGGTTGACGGGCAAGTGCATTTTGTGGAGAGGGTGTCAGAGATGCTCTCATACATTTAGGCTCGCATAAATCAATCCGTTACCCGGTCTCTCACCATTGATATTGATCCCTATTGCTTGAAGGTACTTCTTCGGACACCGATATATGCACAAGAACAAGTTTTTCTGGAACTGGATCCACAAACATCACCACGAAAAGAAAAATATCAACGTAAGTCATCATAACTCGCATTCGTTGTGCGTTTCTCGTGGACAGTCAAAAAATCAGAACATTTACCATCTGTTCCAAAGACCTTTTCGACAGGCTACGCCGCATTTGTCGAGAACCTCATCCTCGTGAGCCCAGTTATCGTCTTTTCTGCCCTCGCCATGGACAACTGTTTCGATCAATTCAACCAAACCGCCTTTGACATGGCCTGGTTCTCCCAGTTCAAAGTCTTTATCCTCGGTCACTCGGGCATGCGCATGCATCCGCTCATGTACTTCCCATGGATCTTCAGCGGCTTCCAACAGGTCTTTGGGTCCTTCTCCAACATCCCCGAGGATCACGAGATGCACCACCTTTACGTCATGAGCAACTTTGCGCTGAATTTTAGATTCCTTGATCGGTGGTTCGGCAGCTACAAACCCATCGAATACGTCATGGATAGGAGGAAGACGGCTGAAGCCACCAAAGTGGCCGATGCGTCCGAGTCAAGAGCGCAAGGAACCTTATCTGACAAAACGGAATGATACCCTATTCATCTTTCTTCAAAATTTGCATTGTTTGCGAAGTGAATTTCTCAGACAGAAAAATGATTCCAACTTCTCTTACATCAGATTGCAGATCATACGTGAAAAGGAAAACATGTGTCTAGAAAGAGAGAAGCTGAGATTTACGGACCCCTTCGTAAAAGTGTGTGACGTAGTACCACACTAGTCTACATCCATTTGCAGCGCTCATACGGCCATTGTGCAACCATTGTGGGGCGCTCCGGGCCTCCGGCTCCAGCTGCGCTTGCAAGTGCAAACGCTCAAGTAGAGCCAGTACATCCGTCTTGTCGTTTGTGGATACAACCAATATCTTCCAGTATCCTGTTGATACCAATATCTTCCAGTATCCTGTTGATGCATATGAAACGGACCTGTTTCCGTGTGCTTTCCCATAGAGCGGAGACCAGTTACGCCTCCTTTTTGCCCTCGAAATCACCTGCTCCTGTTCTCTGAAGGGGGGTGCACGATGATAAGTATATTGTTCACCTTGTCTGTCGTTCAACAAGTCTGGACATTCTAGGGCTAGTACAGGCATCCGGACTACCCCATGACTGTCGTGTATTTTCTCTTTATGTAATTCGCTGACATTTTTTTCACAACATAAACTTTTGTTGCCACAACTCCGATCTAACTCCCGAGTCGACGATACAGTTTGACTAGTTTGTACATGATGTTGTTATTCTAAAGACGGGATGCATGGCAAGGACACATCCAGAGTCATCAGAATCAACGTGCGGGCCGATATCCATCCACATCCTGATCCACATCAGGACTTCAGAGAACACGTCGTCTGGACACAGGTCTGGACATCGGTCGATGAAATGTTTTGAACGCTTTGTTAGTTGGAAGGGTTGGCAGGCGACTTGCATGTTCAAACACAAACAGCCTTTTCGGCAACCGGAAAAATGGGGGGAAAATGTCGGTGGATGGTCAGGCGGGCGCTTTTTGAACACAAAGCCTGATGAAGGGGGGTCATGTTCAAGCAGAATCGAAATACTGAGGAAAAGTCCATTTTGCCTTTTTGTAGGGAATATGAAAAACCCCTAGCGTGCATATGTTATGAAGAAATGGCTTAAAGAGAAATCAAGGACGGTTATAAAGGTGGAGCACTTCGAGCCTCCCTTCCTCGTACAGAGTATCCACTCGCTCCTCATCAATATTCTGTGGAAAAAATGAATGTGACATCAACAATCCCGTTGGACGCCGTGAACTCAGTCTTGAAGGAAGGGATCGGAGTTGGGATCACCTACTTTCACTCCTACCTCGATGCCGCCACCGAAATCTTGGGTACTGCAACTTTCGGGCTCATCCCCGAATCATGGCTGTTGCCAACCGTTCAAGCGCTGACCGGAAGTTTTGTTGGGGCGTTTGTCGGCATCCTGTACATGGAATTTTTGTTCCAGTACACGAAGTTCTGGTTCAATAGGGGTGTCCTCAAACGATACCAAGGCGCCATTCCCGAAGAGCGCGAAATTCTTACGAACTTTATAGCCGGCACCAGCATCCAACTACCAATTGCGTTCTGGAGAGCCTTCAACGCAGAGCGGATCGCCGCGAAGTCGGTTTGGAGATTGGATCCTTTGTCGCTTCTTCTGTTCCATTACATTATTTTCTTCCTTCAAGACACCTGGTACGTTTCCGCATATGTCACCTTCATGTCACCTTCCTCAAAACCAAAGAGTCTCGCGTTTCACTTCATGTGCTCATCATGATCTATGGCATTTTCCAGGTACTATTTCGGGCACCGATTTATGCACAAGAACAAGTTTTTCTGGAAGTGGGTTCACGGCCATCACCACGAAAAGAAAAATATCAACGTAAATGATTTCTTTTTTTTTTATGTTCTTCGTGTTTTATATTTCGCGAATGTTCCTGAGCAAAGGCTGTTACTCATAATTGCTTCATTGCATTCCAGACTTTCTCAACTGGTTATGCTGCGTTCGTCGAAAACCTCATTCTTGTTGGCCCAGTCCTCCTCTTGACAGCCCTTATTATGGACACCTTTTGGACCGAATTCAACCACGCCGTCTTTAACCTTGCCTGGTTGTCTCAATTCACCATATTCATTCTCGGTCACTCCGGCATGCGCATGCACCTCGTCTTGCACTTCCCTTGGGTTTTGGCTGGATTGCAACGTGTCTTCGGTTCATACTCCCAAATTCCAGAAGACCACGAAATGCACCACATTTACGTTATGAGCAACTTCTCCCTCAATTTCACCTTCTGGGACAAGTTGTTTGGTACCTACAAGCCGATTGAGCACGTAATGAATAGAAGGAAGGCTGAAGCTGCCGCAACGCGCACCTCATCCGCAACCACCAAAAGCGACTGAAACCGCTGAAATAGTAAACCAACCTCATTTTAGTTTTATTTAGATATTTAAGTGAAGTCCAGAGATTTTGAATGCTTTAATGTGTTTTACGAAGGTTCACATGCTTTCAACAAAAGCGGTAAATAATAATGTGGGACATTTGAAATCGAATTTCCCGGTCCGAGCATATTCCGAAAATAAGTGACGTTGGGACAAGGTGTCTTGTCTTCCCTTGACGAAGGAATCTTCTGCATTCCCAGTGAAAAGATTGTCACCTGTGTTCCACAGGGATTCGCAGCATTTCTAACCAGAGCGACTTTCGGTTTTGATGTCGATTCAGAAGACACAAGTTCTTGAGGAAATGGTTGGGAAATGAAGCCAGTCGATCATACCCATCATCATCCTTATCGCACCTCGTACAGACTTTCTGGCCAGGATACGCGCAATTTGTGGAATCTTCACTCACACGCAACTCTGTAGATTTCGGATGATGGGTCGGCAGCTACAAACCCATCGAAGGCTCATGGATAGGAGGAAAGCCGCCGCTGATGAACGAATGTCATCCCTCGACGCACGTGCAGAGACAGTCCAGAGACAACACAAGCAGCCGATGTATTCAGATATCTGATTATTCGCCCTCACGCAAATACTTTGAAGTCCATTGCTGTCAACACTTTTTCTGACCTACATGCTTCACCACTGCCTCTCATACCATTCAACATCCTTTTGTTCCCGCCAACTGTAATCAATTTGGTTTTTGACCATCACCCCTTTACTCCAATGTCTTCCACTTCCGTTGATGAAATCGGGACGAACAAGCTTCACCCGCTTCCACAGACGCCAATGTGTGTCCACCCCGCTGTTTATGTTCTGTCCCTCGTCGCTCGACTCTTCGACCCGAATAACGACACCTTCTAGAAACCCATCGTCGTTACGGAACGCGGATGGCCGTTGCAGGAGAGAAATCCAGCCTTCTTTCTGGAACAGCGTGTCGATGATGGGGACATCTCCCATGTGACCCTGATGATTTCCGTCTGCAGTGACGAATGTTGCAATCAGCGGCACAGTTGCGATGCGAGTTTTGCTCAGAACATCCGTAAAATTAGGTCGACACCAAAATCTACCCCCGGTCGACATCTCATCATCAAACTCATACACGTCAAAAGCGATAAGCCAATCTGGAAGCCTCGTGTAGTGTATGGAATGTTTGGCAGCACACCATTCTCCGAAGAGTATCCGTTTCGGAGTTCCATCGTTTGGTGTCGTACTGAAGCGTCCTTCCAAAACGAACATCAAGTCTTCCCTGTTTCTCTCTAACCAGGTATCCAGAGAACCAAATTGAGGATGCGTTTGAGCGTTGATGTAGTGGGAACGATTTTGGACAAGGAATTGACGGCTTTCGCGACAAAAGGAGATGCCGATATTGGCGCCGTCGACCTTTTCTTCAATATAAACGCGTCGAGGTGGAATCGATTGTTGCGATTGTACGCCGACGAACTGGTCATCCATTTCCGCCTTGACGTACAGCCGTTGGGGTTGAATCGTTTTGTGAACTTCTTGAGGTGGAACGTCAATATTCGCGCTCACGTTCTCTTGCTGCCGAGCTGGCTGCCGAGCATAAGAGAGACCACCACCATCCGCTTCCCCCATATCCGAAGTTCGTGTTGGTTTCAAGGCGCGCAGAACTTGAGTGAAAGCGACGAATTCATCATGCTTGCAAACCTCATCATCGGCGGTGCAGCTGCCTGCATCGAATAAGTGAGGCGTCCTGGGGTATTTGAAAAAGTTGGGTAGCCGTTGGCGGGTTTCCATCATGTAACGAAGACAAAGCAGAGAGGATAGTACGTTGCAGACGGATGCTTTTATTGGCTTTCTCCCTTTTGCACAACAACATATTCCAGTCACTGAAAATATCCCTTCCGACTTCTACAAGAACGACAGACTACTCAACTACAGAAACTTAGTTGTGGTGATAAAATGAAGCCATGCGGCAAAAGTTAGCCGCCCAAGTCAGGAAGCTTGCACCCACAAAACCTATTTTGCACGAAAGAGACAAAGGAGCAAAAGGAGAATGGTTAATTCAAGCGTTCTCAACGGCACCTGATCATGAGCGTGGGGATGAGCGCACGCCGAGCAAAAGCCATCAGCAATATTTTAGCGAAACCCTTTGGTGGTTTGAATCAAGTGGTTTTCATACAGCCAAGGAGAAACAAAGTTCATCATTCGTTTTTTGCTCGAAAAGGCGCGAGACCTCCATCTAGATGTCAGTATGCTTACCTGGCAGATTGCATTCAAAGAGTGATGGCCAAATCCAGCACGACCACTAGGACCACCAGGGCGACCCTGCGCAAACCAAGACCGTTGGCTGCTGAATAAAAACGAAAAAACTCTTTTGTGCAACGTTGTGTGCCCGTGGTTGTCGTGGGGTCAATGCATTCTAGGGTTTCCTCAACTTTCCTCAGGCTTTCCTCGCTCCAGGTTTCCTCATGAATTATTTACCAGCGAATTTACAAAACATTAATTTTTTTTTTTTTGGAAAGGAGACCATCAAGTCTCAAAGGTTATTTTGCTTTTTGATGATGCCCGAGACAACACCGCCTCTTTGATACTGGGTGATGTGGAGCTGGTCACGCTTGGTAGACCTGAACGAACCACTGGAACCACTTCCTCCATGGTGTCCTTTAGGTCATTCCCATTATTTTCCTCCAGATGTTCTACTGCCAAGTGTGGAAGGGTGATGGTTTGTTTCCCTTCAGCCGTTGACGAGGTTGATTGTTCTGTGCCAATGGTGCAATGTCAGACGATTATTGGCAGCCCCAGTGGATTTGGCAAATTGGGGTGCAAACACCTCTAAACCCACCCCACCTCTAAACGCGGTCTTTCCATACCTGGATCAGTCAAGCTTGGCGCTGTACCTTCCGGAGCTTCCAGTTCCTTTGCGGTATTTGAAATGCCTGCTCGGGCAAAAAAGAAAGAATATCAGTGAGTCGGTCGGTGAACGTACAGAAAATAAGAGGGACAAGGAAGAAATAGTTTGAAGGCATGTAGTGTACAAGACTAACCAACAACCGATAAAAGGTTTCTCAATTTGATCAATTCTCTAGGTTCGTTTTCGAAAGGATTCCCCGAAATGGAAAGTCCTGCATCGAGGAAAAGATGTTGAAATGTGGATGCTTGCAGGACTCGGAAGCAACGAATAACGCAAACCCACCTTTTAACGTTTTTATTTCGACCAAAGCAGGATTCAAACTTTCCAAGCGATTGTTGTTGAGACCCAAATATTGCTGCGGCAAAAGTTGAAGTTCCCATCAAATGAAATGAAGCTGCAATGTAAGCATACTTGACGTCTGGATGGAAGGGCTCGCGACTTGTCGAGGATTCATTCAACATACTTACCAGATTTGTCAGTCTTTGAATGGAGTCGGGTATTTCCGTGATGGCGTTATGGGACACCGATAAGCGTGTCAACCTTTTTTTGGCCAGGAGGAAATGAGTTTCTCAACTTTTCTGAAATAGACAACGATCAGCTCAAAGTCTCTACCTCGAGATCTCACACACCGATGCTGGAATCAGTTCCATTTGATTGCCGGATAGGTTGAGTACCATCAGTTTCTCTAATAAATCCAAACGGCTGGATTCAATGGCATCCGATGAAAACCGGTTTCCATCAAGCGAGAGAATTTCAAGTCGCTTCAAATTATGAAAGTTTTTCGGCAATGCCGTAAGCTGATTTGAACTAGATCGCCATGCAAACTTGATCAGTTTTAGCGTGCGAGTGATTTGAGTGATTCGTTTTGAGTGAAATCCTCAATGAGGGTTCAATCATGCCTGATATGAAGGGATTTGAGTGTGTGTAATTCGCAGAGCTCATTCGGAATGACTCGCAATTGATTATGGCTGCGCACGACAAAAAAGACTCAGATTAACGAAGGGAAGTTGTTTTGTTTCCCGCGCAATTTCAAATGATAAGAACCTCAAACTCAAAGTCAAAAGCAGCCTGGATCTCAAAACGCTACTCGGAACCGAATACAAATTCATCCAGGCTAGATCCAAATTTCTCCTCTTCCAGAGTCAGATTTTTGGTAGTCAGTATCCTCTCTCCCAAACAAAAGTTAACGGCAGTTAGCTTACGTCCACATGGGTCTCCTCGCCGCTAATGGAACCGCGTTGCATTTCGATTTTACTGTATTATAAATAATAAATAACTCAGTTTCTGGGCATTCCACATACACTCCTATGGTTCACGGTTCTTACGATATGGATGTTATGTCGAACGCCGTGTTTGTACCAGTTGGTTCACGTTCTTACGAGTGTTGATGCTTATTTCCACAGCCGTGCTGTTTGGACTCTTGTATTGCCTGTTGTGTTACTTTGAGTGCTGGATTCGAACCCGTCATCTGGTTGAATCAACAGCCGTTCGTTCACAATGGCACCTGTCATAAGCGCCAACGTCAACACGAAGAAAACTTGGGGCCCGCCAGAAGCTTTGTACTGCTCCGAACAGATTCACATCCCGCCAGAGTTGCCTGAAATTTTGAAAAACTATACAAAGCACATCATTCGGACGCAGCCGACTGATATCCTTTCCAGTTCCGCAGAGTGGGTAACGCCTTTTTTTCAGTTTACATCTACGTTTGACTTTGGGAAGGCTTGAACGGAGCGTAAAAAGTGCTCCTTTCTTTTCGTTGGAAAAGTTCCTCATGGCGTTGTGTTTTCATCCAGATACTTCACCCGCTTGGCCCGACAGAAAACTTCAGAGAATGGAAACCGATTGACGGCACATCAACTGGAGGCTTTCTTTTCGAAGGTACGTTTATTAGCGGACAGCTTCGTTCACAGGAACCAGGCTAAACGAATCGTATTTATTTGAAAGTTTGGAGCTCAAGAAGAGACAGCCGTCGTATCGAAAAAAGAAATCGAGGCAGCTTGCGATAATGCCAAGATACCAACCTCGTATCTGTCTGAAATATCAACGCAAGTATCTCTCCTTTCGAAAAACGCGGACACAATTGACCACTGGATCAATGTAATAATTGCCCTTTCCTCCTGTTTCGTACAGCGTCGGTGAATGGACTGATCGGGTCCCCTGGCTCAAGTTTTGGGCATTGCTTGTTGCTTCTGCCGCAGGGGTGAGTATCACTCTTTCCATCGTTTTTAGGACCGGATCTTTGCTTATTTTACTACTTGTCACCCTCCAGTCTCTTCACGCAACCATAGACTTAGCTTGCCAGATCGTGGGAGATAATGGTCAAGCTTCCGTGTCTCTCGTTATTGAAATGCTTCAGTTCCTGGTGGCAAGGGATCCAGAGATGGACGAGGGCGTTGCAAGAGAGGTATTGCGAACTATAGCCGCATATGGGTAAGAATCTCGCCTACGATTTGCTTCAGCCGGAAATTTCCCCTGTCTTAACCTTTTACGTCGGGATCGGGATTCTTGTCCTTGACTTGTGTGTCGGATTTTCTTATACTCAAAAAAGACAGGAGATTCCGATCGTCAAATTGCAGGAGATTTTGCGAAATGACCTTCCGTTCACGCATATTGTCAGCACCCCACCTGGGAATCCTTCAGAATGGGCTCCAGCCGCGCGTGGCAATACTGCTGGTGGTGGGAAGCCTGAATCCGCTATAACGACAAATCGCTCGTCGGACGATTTTGATCGATCCCAGAGGATGTCCGCCGAATTCAAGCCACAATCAGCAACACAGGCAAACTCACATCGCGGATCTTTGAGCAAATTTGAGGATGCAAGCGCCGACTCTCGCGCGGCCCCGAACACCAACCAAGTTATGGACATTGATGAAGCCCCGCGCACAGAATCGGAACTCCCTACATCTGGTTCAGTACAGAGCGCCACTGCGAACGGCAGCACTGATCAACCCAGCGAGACACGTAAGTCGACAACTTCCGAAATCGAAGCTCCAATGGAAACAACGTGAAGTCGGCTGCTTCGCCAACCCTCTTAGGTGCTACAAAAGACGGACATTGAAGGATGCCGATTGCATCTTCTTTGAGAGTTTGTTCGTCGTCATTCCTTGTGGACAGGTTGTCCTTTGTGGTTTACTCCACTTCACAGTCTATTTAAACTTTCCCCTTCTTTTACTTCTTCTAGAGAGTTTTCTTTTTCGCCCTCTGCACTTGATTTTGATAGATTGTACAGAGTTCGACCCGATACTCACCTTGGCGGGAAACGAAAAAGAGTGGCGAAAATTTCACCCTTTTTCATTTATCCGTGTTGCCTCCATTGACGGGACTTAATCCCACGAGGCGGTCGCATGTCATGATAATATGGAAATCAAGCCATATGCACGAAAAACCTTCACATGTTGTTACTTTTCGTGCCTCCACATCATGTTACTTTATCCATATTCACATGTCGATTAGGTTTCGATCCGGCTTTTGATGGCAGTGTATGCAACATATCAACTTGCTGTGAGACTGATGGTGGGGCAGAGCGACATATTGCGAATAAGACCCGAGGGGACTGCTGCACAGTTGGCAACAAAGGTGCTCAGGATGGAATGCCTTGCCCATGGCTAAAGAACAGGTCTTGAAGCGATGGTAGGGAGCGAAAGGTGAAGGCAAGGTTAAGGACATCGTAGACCGTCACGGTGTATGTAAAATCATTGTTTTTCGAAAAAGAGCAGATCGAAAGATCTTACCCCCAATATCGGTTGACCGCAATGTGCACAGGAAGGGCAAAAACGGCGATGGTAGCAGTCGCTGCAGAAGGGTCGATCTCCCCTCCTTATGAACGTGTGGAGAGAGTCAACTGCATCGTTGTGGTGGTCGATCAAACATATCCCGCACTCAGCGCATGTGAAGTGTTCCCTGTGCCAAAGCTTCCCCATCGCACTAACCATGACAGCGGCCGACTCATTCGTTCCTGTGAAGGGCTGCTTGGCGCACTGTTCACAGAAATTGACGTCATTATCGGTTCCTTCTCCAAACTCGGTGTTATGGTGTCTGTTCTTGTGTACTTCCGGTCGTCGCGAGCTTCGTACGTCGAAAATGCTTGCGAGCTTGACTCTGGAGGGCCATTCAACACCTGAGACCTGTGGTGTATTGTCTGTAGCGGGCTTCCAGTGCGAGAAACTGGAAAGGTGCCATTCACAGTTGAAGGCTGAATTGACAACTCTCGTTGCTGGTTGAATTGAGGGATCGAGAAATGGAATGGTGACAGCAGGGCGGACAAGACGCGGCAGAAAAGAGGGTGCTACTCCAACCGACCTATGTTGCTCGTTCCTCCTTGGATGAAACGGGAAGGATACGCGCTTTGTGGGGCTGTCCAGGCTGTGGTTTCTGCGACCACCGACTCTAGAAGAGACCACTGGAGGTAGGAAAACTGACATATTACATTCGAACAACCTTGCCTTCTTCTCCTCTCCTCCCTTTCTTCTGTATGTGCCCTGTTTGGAAGGCGACCGCCAATCACACAAAGTCCATAACCCACATCCAGGCGACAACTCGACAACCCTCAACAAAAATCCAAGTTTCAAACTCCGGTTGTGTACTACCATCGTGTACGACTCCTTTTCTGACACAAAACTGTTTCATTTTTTCGGCGGAGAAAATCAGACGAGGGTCATCGAAATGTCCGACTCCAGCAAATGCCCCGTGGACCATAGCTCGTTCACCCATATCGCACAGCATCGGCGTCCCAGTACAGATTCGTCGAATCCATCTTCGTCTTCTGCATCGGAGCCTTCTGGCTGTCCTGTCAAGCATGACGTACAGAACGCCAACCTCAACCCGTTGAACATGATGCCCTCCCTTCCACAGCAGATGGCACCTGGTCAAAAAATGCCATTGCCCACGGACAGGGAAACATCTTCCATACCGAAAGGAACGCATTCTTCGCCCGATGGGAAGTGGGAATATCCCTCACCTCAGGTAAATCCGTCGACACAGTGCAGCACTCGACTTCCTCCTCTGAAAGTAACTGAATGGATCGTTCCGTAGCAATTTTACAACGCGCTTAAAAGGAAAGGCTGGGAGACCCCTGAGGAAGAGGTTCCTGGAATGGTAGCAATTCACAATTTCCTGAACGAAGGCTGTTGGGAAGAGATTTTGAGATGGGAACGCCTATATCATAAGTGAGTAATGTCGCGTTACGTTTTCGAATGCGTCCTCCGAAGCTCGTGGGACTTCTGGCTCATCAACGCATCCTTTCTCTCCAGTGAATGTGTCAACCCCACGCTGGTCAAGTTTCGAGGGCGCCCTCAAGATCTGACCCCAAAGGCCCGATTTTACAGTTGGTTTGGGTACGATTCTGTTATGCCATTTTCTGCCCTGAAGTTGACTAAAGTTGGATCACATATCGCTGACGAACATAATCTGTGCAACCCGGAACAGAGTCGAGAAACCATTTGATCGTCATGACTGGACCGTAGATCGATGTGGCACCCATGTTCGATACGTCATTGATTACTATTCAGCACCAGATGAGGGTAGCCTTCCAGTTTTCCATGTGGATGTTCGTCCCGCCTTGGACTCTCCTGTGTCTGTTTTCGACCGTGTAAGGGATACGATGCAGCAGGCTAAAGATGGGATGCTACGTGCCTGGGATGATTGGTGGGCCCGGTGACCTTGACCACAAGTCATAAACATTCCATTCTTCGCAAGGATGACTGTACAGTATCTGTAGGCACAAGGCCACTTGTTACATTTAGACGTACGCGTAAGAGCACATACCTAATCAAATATTTCGGAGATCCGACCAGAGTCCTATCGACGATTCGGGGAAAGAAGCCCGTGTTGGTACGCTGAAGTTGTGTACAGGACATGGAAGGCTTTGATCCATGGTGCTAAAAGATTAAAATGATATTTGCACGGCGTTGAGCTGGCAAAAATCCGCGCAGAACTGGGGTGTGTCGTCCTATGCTAGAGCTGCTTGTTGATAGCAATGGCAATAGTTACGGGCCTAGCAAAGGGGGATGCTGGAAGGGTTCAAAATAATAATTTTTCTTCTCTCTTCAGCATCTGAAGGATAATATTATGCCCTCAAATAATGCGAGCTGGCACTACTGTGAAGTCCCTGCCCTGCCTCCCAAAATTATTCTTCCGGCGCAATCTGGCGCTAGTAAATGCGGTTTTTGGGTCGGACTATCCTCAAAAGCTGCCCAGCGTCTTCTTGTTTTTGAGGGTGTCACAAATCGCCCAATTCGGAGGTCGAATTCGCCTCGAGCTCATTTTCGCCCGACGGATTTCTACACGATAGCAACCACGGAGGCTAGAACCCTTGTTGCGCTTGAGATCGCGTTTACCTCGTATTTAGATTAGTACAGTAGAGACTACTGTCACAGGTCACAGAGCCAGCAGGAACTACACTACATGCACAGTTCAACAATGGCGCAACAAGAAGAATTGACATTACTTCTTAGATGGCCACAAGCCTGACCATAAGCTCAGAACAGCAGGAGCATACCGTTCATCAAAACGCAGACATTTGGAACGATATATATCACACATGTACACAAACTACTTATACGAAATTGAATTCAGATCCTAGTTGACAGACCAAGTTGAACGTTTTATTCTGGTGTCAATGATCCGAACTCCGAAGGATACAAGATGGTTCATTACTGATATCAATCTTGTTATTCTATTTCGAAATCAACCCATTGGCAACACATACAAAACGGATTCGTAGAAAATCACTATATATATACACAACTCCCTCAGGCTGGAACAGAAGGCCACACTACTTTACCCACTTCATCGACCCTAAAGATTCGGAAATTCTGAACAATTTGGAGCCGTATAACATGGTGTACATTATTCATGTTTACATTAAATAACACCAACTTTATTGGCGCGGTAACTTTCGGGCAGAACACAGAATGCCCACCATACATAAAGTGAAGAGACAGAACCAGGAAAAAGGGGGAAGGTCTCTGGGAGTTTCATCATCTACATAATTGTCATAAGATACCTGTTAAGATCGTGGTCCAAGATCGAGATTTCCGAAGTTGGTGAAGTGATTCGTGTTGCGATAAAGGGAGTTTTTGGCAGCGGATTTTTGGAAAATGATCCCCCGAGATCTGCAGGGGGAACGCGTCAAAAAACGCGGCTTTTATGAGATCTCGTGTGAGGGGATGGAGTTGTTATCCAGACGTGAGGATCAAGGAATACAGATCAGAGTGTAAAATTCAGAGAGTTTTATTGGTTGATGAGATGGCTTTGATATCTCGGATGAGACGTGATTTGCATGTGTGGGTCATGTGGAAGTGATCAAATTGGTTAGAGGGAAAAAGGATGTGAGGGCACGGATAACAAAGTGAGGAGGGTAGTTTCTATGCAGGATAAGGTGTCGAGAGAGTTTTAAGACTGAAGCACGGAAGTCATCAATGGATTCGTTGGTGCGGTAAAATGGGTGCACCAAACAAAAGATCTCCACCCCAACAAAGATAGCGAAGAGTGCCTTTTGGCACGGAAAAATCACTAGACAGGGGTAGAGGCGGTGGTGGAGACCAAGTGCGATCTAGCCACCGTATTCCCATGCGCAGCACTCGGTTGAAATCCACGAGCAAACAAGAGATTCTTACCTATTTGAAATCTCCTGAGCTGTCCAAGTGATACGAATGGATAATCCGGCTACCGAGTCCTTCCGCTGTACCGTGGTGGTCTGTTGTTGGTGGTCGAGTGTTGCTGGTGAGGTTGTTTGTTTATAACTTTTAGTACGCTTACTGGAAGTATCCAGCGAAGCGAGTTCTGGAATGATCTTGGTGATTTTTCCGTTTTGTTTCCTCCTTGGTGCTGGTGGTGGTTTTTTCACTGTGGTGTATAGTGCGGTTTCCAGCAAATACATGACGTTGTCCTAGTCACAGTCATCGGTGATCTGCATCAGAAGGATCATAATATCAATCAACGCGGCATAATCTCCTTTTCGATCTCCGATATTTCCAGGGAGCTTGATCATAGAGACGATTTCCTCTCCTGGTAATTCGTTGATGCAGGCAATAACAGTCCCTCTTTACTGGTTTGTCGCTGGTGTTTGTAAGTTCAAATGGAAGCAGGAGGCCTTCCAGGTTGTCTTCTGGCATCCTAATTCCTGAGAACTGTCCAAAAACACCGCATCTGTGGAATGCAGGCCATGGGCGGAGGATTTGAGTTACCTCTAGCTTGACCAGGGGGCATTCAAGCATAACTTGCACCGTGACCGTGTGGATAGTCCGCAGTTGCAAGGTTATGGTATCTGTGAGTATTGCCTTGTTGAGTGGGTTGTCAGGGTGCACTGCATTGGTGTGGACTTTATACCACCCGGCAGGGTGTAGGTTAGGCAGTTGTAAGTCCCTGCCCTGGCTCGATGGGTAGACTGGAGAGAAACAATAAGAAAATAAAGATACCAAAGTACCAGAGACTCAGTATGGGTGCTAATTCCCTGATACTGCTCTCGCATAAGGCACTGGCCGAGTAAAAGTCTTCGTCCAGCAAGCACGAATCAAAGGAAAACCTAAGAAAGCACAAATCAGTGACACAACAATACTATCTTTTTTGGGGAAGTAGGGTATCAAACATTATAGAGAGAAACCTGTTGAAAAGAGGGCAATGTATCTTTTGTGAGAAAATACAGTGTCTTATTCCGGGGTCCCAGGGGTCCACAGAGTAGAGAAGCCGTCACCATAAGGAAACTACGAAGTCTTCCTAAGCTCTGATCCTTGTCATCTATCTGCACGATGACTAACAATCTACTGCGGGGAGGGGTGATGAGCACGCACAAACAAAGCCAAGCGAGTGTTGATGAAGTTCAACTCCAAAGGAAAGTTCTACAAACATTGTCAAATCTACACTACTCAACATGAGGCTTTGGCGCAGAAAGCCACTTCAAAGGCAAATCTGCGTCAATCCTGCAATAATGGTGTTTCAGCATCGTGTGAAGTCTTTGCGCCGCGCGCCTTCAACATAACTGCGTAGGCGCCCATAAAAACCAATTTTGTGTCACCTTCACCTGTCAACGCCGCCCACAAAAACAAATCCGTCGGAAGATCGAACTCAGGCATTTTCAAGGCGATTCCGCACAAGTCCTTGTCCACTCTACGAAGTCCTTTTGAGGGAGAC
>JADGJF010000030.1:0-51316 GCA_027596845.1 Quaeritorhiza haematococci | reverse complement strand
GTTCCGGGGGCCGCGGGGAGAAGGCGGGGTGATCTGGTGCGGGTTCAAAGAGCGCAGACAAAAAAACCCGAGTCGTTTCTAAGGCCAATATGTCCACGGTTTACTGTCGTACAGAAAGTTTCACAGGAAGTACAGGGAGCCAGTTTTTAATTGAAACTCAGCTGCCAGAAGAGGAACTGGGCGAAAAGTCAACTAAAGTCAGGATCACGGAACCCACTTGAATGTTGAATTATAACGTGCTTTATTATTACTATTTAAATTCACCAAAAAATCACGGCGAAAGATACATAAGTTTCTCTTATCACATACAAACATTATCAAAAATCGATGCTCATTCAGCCTCGTTTGCTATTTCCGTCAACTTCCTGCTGGAGGGTTGGGATGAAGTAGATGAGGATGGGCTAGGCAGATTCTGATGTGTGTTTTGCGAAAGCAACAAAGTTTCGTACACGGTTGACGTCTGAAAGGGGGGTCATTTCCCAGTCGTTGAATCGACTTGCCTCAAGTTCATACCTAAGCAATCTTTCTTGTTCATTTGTTCTCCGCCGATGATTTCTTTGCCGCCGATGGTTTCTTGCTTGCCTGCTGCAGCGCGTCTTTCGGTGTGTCTGGAACATTACAGTCCTTCTTATGCTTTTTCCACGCAATCTTCTGGCAAGTAACCTCGCAGTAATGGCTGCTCTTGCAACGAGAACATCTTTTCATCTTGGCACTCAACACTCCACAGTTTCCGCAAATTCTGAGTAACGCCGCCGCCACATTTTGAGACGATTCATCCCGATCGTTGAGAAACTCTTTCCCGTCGTTCGAATCGACCCAGTATTAGGGATCCAGTCGATGTGTTTGTGCCGATGTGACGAGCGAATCCTTGTGGGCCAAAACGAAGTCAGCCAGATTCGAATCATTACATTCCGAGCGTCCATAGACTTTCGCTGCGATCTCATCGACTTGCTTCAACTTCTTCTCCAGCTTATCTAGCCATTCGATCAAAGTGGCCTTGCTGCCAAAGTCGGAGTTTTTTCGAACTAGCAAAGTCAGATAAACCAAACTTTCGATTTTGCAGCGAAGATCGGGAGTGTCCGGGGCGGCATTGTGGACGTAATCTTCAGTGTGTTTCTGGGCTGCAGACAAGAGTTCGAATGTCGTCTCTGGATGGCGAGGCCAATCGCTCCAAGCCAGTCTTTCCTTGTTCAAAGCGGCCAAATCAAGCATCGCCAGCCTGAAAAAGGCATTTTTGTCGACGCCCCTCCGTTGGCAGATTGCAAGCCCTTTCTCGCAGACTGAAATCGATCGCTTCACTGACGTGTTGAACATGGCCGCCACATAATAGAGATATGGCTCGTCCGGGTTGGTGGTAAGCATCGACGACGCCATGGTGCTTTTAGCTCTCGAGGTGGTCAGCGTGGGGCTCGTATCGATTATCATGGTGTGCTTCATCAGGCAAACGGCCCCGTCTAAATTGCACGGATCCTTCTGCCGAAGTTCTCGCTCCGCCATTTGAAGAAAATCAGCAGAGGTGAACAGACGGAATATTTCTGTGACGATTCTTTTCCGAGATTTCGAAGTTGTAAACACCATTCTCTGACATCTTGATGATCTTCGCAGCCAGGCATCCGGCTTCTTTCAAGTACTTTAGATCGCCTGCTGTCACGGTGCTGACAAGTTTCTTCCAGAGTGCACGAGATCGATGTCTCGAGTATCTCAGAACGAGGATAACTCGAAAGAAGTTGACACAAATCGTCGGGAAGATCGTCTGACGCCACAAGTTTTTCGAAGCGGGTTTTAGAATCGTCAGGCACTCCGGATCTGTTGGGAACAGTATCCAGAGTCGAAAAGATACGACCGAGAGTATTGACACGAATGTAGAGATTGGGATGCCGCATATAGGCTACCAGCGCATCAGCAGCATCCTTTTTTCGACGTATTTCTACTCCCGCCATTGCGGTCAAAAAGGAGAATGTGATGTAAGCGTGGCGTCTGACTTGCTCTTGTGACTTTGAGCAAAGCAACAGCAGCAAGTCAACAAAATGGGCCTGATTCATCGAATTCAGGAGCTCCACTACGTTCGACGAAATCGCGTTCTTTTCCTGGCAGTCAGCCAAGAGGTATGCGACCGACCCGAGCAAGAAAGTCACACCGTCGTTAGGGATGAGTTTGCCGCTACAAATCATTGAAAGAATGTCAAACAGAGGCTGAAAATAGTTCTCGAATACGATCTGGCGTTTTTTAAGTGTGGGTATTCGAGAAAGCCGGTAGACACATTCGAGTCCCCCCGCGATGACTTCGCCATCTACGGAGCAGAGTAAGTCGCGAAGCAGACCTTTCAACTGATCGTTTTCCAAAAGTTTGTTGCATATCAAGCCATCCAAAAGGACTTCACGCAGTATGCAGGAAACGTGACGCTGTATGTGGATCTGTCCGATCGACCACAGTTTCGTGAGGCGAGCGATGACGACTTCGCGGAATCGATGGACTTGGCGAAAATTCTTGAGGGTAGTGAGCTCAGAAATGCCGACATATTTTCTGTCCAAGTCGATGGAGACGGAGGGCTCAAGGATAGCGTCAGGCACATCAGGTGTATTCGGTACCTCAGCAGTTTGAGATTGGGGGGGGTTGGCGGCGGCGTTCTGGGCGGGGGTTTTGGTTTGTTTCGTTCCGATCATGTTTTTGTTTTGAACCTCTTGTACGACGAGTGTCGGAGTTTGGCTTCTCGACTCGTGTGACTTTCTGAAATGGCAGTCCGAGACGCAGCCAGAGAGTCGAACATCTCATATGGTATTGCGGTTTCATTACTAGAACGGCTTTCAGCTGAATTAGACGCAGTGTCAGATACCGTTTTCCTCTTGAAGAAACAAAGAACGTAAGATACGTTACTGCTTGTCTTTGGCATCAGCAGTATGGCCTCTCGGTGAATAGGGGACTCGCGCTATTTGCAACGAATTTTAGTGGACGTATACAGCATGCATTGAAGCTTTCCCTCCGGGATTTTTCGAAACCGGTCAAAGGGGGTGAACATTCCAAGTTTGACTAGTTCTGATTCCCGATTTGCAGCAACTTGATGAAGGAACTGCAAGTTTCGGACTGAAAAGGGATGACGTGGAGGCCGACGGGGATGTATCTTTCAATGGTTGACAGGAAGAACACTTCTCCATTGCATTTAATGAGAGAAACACCGAAAGCAAATACCGGCCTATTTACAGTAATAAACCTGACATTTCCGGTCAATCCCACACCAACTCACACCAGTAGAACTGGCAAGTCTGGATGTCTTAACAAGAAGAAACTCGAACTTTGGTTGGGATCCTTGGGATCCAGGGATTGATGCAGGGACACGTCTGGGGACACGTTGGAACTTGGAACACATGTGATCGATGACCTGTGAGAACTGTAGCGCCGCACCGCGACACATTGCAGCGCCAGATTCACCACAAGCTCACTCTCGTATTTGCTGAACGTAACGTTCAGAACCTCTTCATCTTTTGACATTTGAAAGCGTGCGCTGTAGGGGGTGACCGTTGTAGAGACTCGGGGGAGCCTCATGAGCGCGCGTCTCAGGATTAGGATTGCTAAGTGGAGACTCATATTAGTGTATGATTCGTAAATTTATACTTTTGAGAAAGATAGAGTGGTAAGCAACAACACTTGGATTTTCGTGTGTGACGAGGAACACGAAGACGAAGAGGAAAAAAAGACACACCAGATTTTCACCTCCGCTCGGCGACCACCTCCATTGCTTCAGTCCACCCCGCCGACCACCCACGAAACATCCGTGCATAGATATCGGCACATTACCACGCGGTGTAAAGTTCCTTCGTTTCATCATTCACCTGTAAAACCTCAAGAATCACCATTTAGAGCACCTTTCCAGATCTGCTGGTGAGTTGGTTTACTGAGAGGAGGAATTTCATTCTGGGTTTTTCTTCAGCACCAGTTTGTGAATGCGAGTGGAATCATATGCGAATGTCTTTGGGTGTCTGGATCGAGTAACCTAAGGGGCTCACACTGAGTGGTGTTCACACAGGTTTCTTGCTTTTCCATTAGAATTTGGTCTGACTATCCTTGCCTTTTCCAGGCGAACTCTTCAACGAACCTCCCAACTATTTCAAAGCACACTTCCACCATCAGCCGTTTAAGTCCCTTTATCGCCTTGACTCTTTGTCCCCTTTAGACACCACCCTCGCACACAATGGCAAGATCGAAGAAGAAGGGTTCTCATAAACGGTCAGAATCGAGCTCCTCGGGTGGTTCGGAAGTTTCAGACGTATCAAACGGCAACGCCTCGTCGCCTGCTCGCAGAAGCTCTAGCGACAGCTCTCAGAACTTGCTCGGCTCGAACGGGTCACCAACCAAGCTGAGTCCACAACGGTCGACCGACAAGTTGAGTCCGCGGAGGGGTTCGGGAAGTCCCATTTCCAGTGGGGCACCAGCAGGAGCAGTATCTTCGGGAAGTACGCCAACAGGGAACGGCGCCGGTGGAGAGGGGGTGGTGCTTCTTGCACAAGAGGCAAGCCAAAAGAAATGGAAGAACTGGTGGGTTCGGTCACTGTGGACCGTCGTGATGGTTTCGGGATTTCTTGCCTTCCTATTCGCCGGTCACATATGGATCGTCCTTTTGGTCGTCGCCGTTCAAACACAGATCTACAAGGAGGTTATCTCAATTGCACATGTCCCTTCGAAGGAAAAGAAGCTCCCGTGGTTCCGGGCGATCAACTGGTACTTCCTGGCGAGCACAAATTACTTCCTTTATGGAGAGAGCATCATACATTACTTCAAAAAGTCGGTGCTCGTCGACGCTTTCTTGTCGCCACTGGCTACACACCACCGCTTCATCTCGTTCTTGCTGTATTGCTTCGGGTTCATGCTGTTCGTCCTGAACTTGAAAAAGGGTCACTACAAGTTCCAGTTCAGCCAGTTTGGATGGACACATATGACCCTGTTGCTCGTCGTCTGTCAATCACACTTCGTCATCAACAACATCTTTGAGGGGCTCTTCTGGTTTGTTTTGCCGATTTCGATAGTCGTTGTCAACGATATCATGGCCTACATATTTGGTAAGCCGAAATTTGCTTTTCATATTGTCGGCATTCACTTTCCCACAAATTATTCGCCGATTTAACCGATCGCAATGATTTACAACAGGATTCTTCTTCGGGAGGACCCCATTGATTCAACTCAGTCCGAAAAAGACGTGGGAAGGCTTTCTTGGCGCCTTCTTCTCCACGCTCATTTGGGCCTTTGCCTTCTCCGCGTTCCTGATTCAGTTCCCTTACCTCACCTGCCCAGTCCGCGACTTCAACACCAGCTCCTTCTCGGGCCTGACATGCGATCCCAATCCAGTCTTTGTTTCACGTCCGTACGCGCTCCCTCCAGCAATCGTCGCTCTCATTCGCCATATTATCCACATCGAGGTGTGGCATGTGTGGATAGCGCCCGTCCAATGGCATGCCCTTATGTTGGCAGTCTTTGGTAGCTTGATCGCGCCGTTCGGGGGGTTCTTTGCGTCTGGTATTAAAAGGGCGTTCAAGATCAAGGACTTTGGCGACTCGATTCCAGGACATGGTGGGCTCACTGACCGGTAAGAAATCAACTGACGTTTCGCTTTGCTTATTCCGATGATGGCGTTCAAAGTTTGGTGGTAGGCCTGGAAACTTGATTCCACTAACCAATATTAAACCCACACACAATTACAGCATGGACTGCCAATTCCTTATGGGCCTCTTCTCGTACATGTACTATCAATCATTCATCGGTCCCGGTCGGCAACTCACCGTAGGCCATCTCCTCCACCAAGCCGTGACACACCTCAGCCAGAAGGATCAGGTGGACCTTTACAATGCACTCGAAAGCTATCTAAAAGGCCAAGGAGTGATAGGGTTGACTCAAGAGCCCGCTTGATGGAGAGCGAAGGAATGGAAGGAAGGAAAAAAGGGCCTGAAGGGCGCTGCAGGTTGTAAAATCAAAAAAAAAACGAAAGGTCGGGATCGATGATGTCAAAGATCGATGAGTTTTACCCACTTCTTCCTTGTTAGAATTTGTAGACATTTGGGTCTTCTTCTTTGTTGGATATGTTAGTCGGCATGTGTAGAGCAATGATTCCCATTCGAAATGCGGGCGGTCGATTTCCTCAATCACTCTTTCATCACCGTTTTTATGCCGTTTTGGAAGTTTGTCTACTCTCTGCAACCCCAATGAAAATCGAAGTCTGCATTCCGATCTCGTTCATTTACAGTACACCTCATTCATTCATTCATTGATGGTCTCATTTATTATAGTTCTTTATTTGAGCATTTACTTCTCTGCTTCTTCAGCATCTGCAAACCAATCTGATTGTCCAGATGGAGGGGTGCTTTCGCCATTCACCAAGGCTGGGGATTGACTTGCTGATGCGCCTGAAATGGCAATGGGTCGTGCCTGGAAAGGTGTGTCTCGTGCGGGCATATCAAAAACAGTTTCGAGGTGTCGTAGTGCAGCCTTTTCCAAGTGAAAGGAAAAAGCGTCGGTGAGGAATATGTATAAAAACCAATTCCATCAGATTCTCCATCAGCTCTGACCACACACATAAGCAACCTCCCTGACGATTACCATGCCTTTCCAATACCTCTCACCCGCACAACTGTTGTTCACATTGTGCATTTTTTTTATCTCCCAACTTTCTCCCACCATTCCATACATTGAAAAAACAAGTTGCCCCTTGTGTCAAACAAGATCTATTCGACTCTTCTCTTTTTGCCCACCTGCCCGACTTCGCTCAGTTCTTCAACGTTATCCGCAGAGTACATGAAACCGTCTGAAAGGAAAAATGGAAATCAGTACTGGATGGAAGTCGGCGAAAGGGAAAGCAACAGTCCGAATCGGGGATGTAACGTACCATCGTCGTCTTCTTCCATATCCGCATCTTTATCGGGATGCAAGGCGGCACAATTTGAAAGAGCTTGGAATATAGAGTCCACTACAATATGCCACGCAAATAAAATTGAGTGTAAATATTAAATCCATCGTTTGGGAAATATCTAGGGTTGGCAAAAGGACAAGTCTCCACTCACAGGTCGAAACATCTTCAGGGATCAATCGCATCTCAACAAACACGACATCCTCCTCCTCGTCATCGCCTTCCTCCATCTCTTCATCGGCACCTGCACCATTCGTCGTAGCACCATTGCTCGAGGCTGGTTGTTGTGCACTTGCAACTTCTACGCCGTCCTCGTTAACAAGAACGTTTGTGTCGAGCTGACAGTATATGCAAGGGGCGTTGATGACGGAGTCTTCTGTGGAGCGGGATATGGCGTGGATGACGATGGAGGGGTAGTCTACGGCGACAGTGGTTGTTGTTGCGGCGTCATGCCACATTAACTGGCTGGATGGGCGGTTCCAAGCGTAGTCCCAAGACAGAAAGATCAGTAAAGCCACCTCTTTCTGACTATCACACGCGATATTATAGATTTATTAACGATATTTCCACATACCTCTCGGCCACATACAGCGTCCCCTTCCCAGGGACATAACCGTTGGAGAGTGGTGGGTAGAACACCAGCGTGACATTCGATTGGAGGTGGCTCAACACATTCCCAGAAGTGCCGTTGGCCCCCGATTCCACTAATTGTGCGTGATCATTTCCAGCGGATGAGGTTCCATCTTGCGGTGGAGCGGAGATGAAGTCAGGCAAGTGGCGGAGGATCTGGATGGGCATGTCTTTCCGTGGGTTTGGAGAGTTTTTGAGGGAGTCTGCGAAAGTCCAGCTTGTGTACCCTTGTAATACTCAGGAACCCGAACAGCGAAACATAAATATGGGGGACTTGGTTGATGGCACGAACAGACAACGGCGTGTTTTGGTGGGGGCAACTGGGAGCGTCGCGAGCATTAAGATCCCTCTATTGATATCAAAGCTTAGGGAGGTTTTCCCGGTGCGTATCGCCTCACGTGTGGCGTTCCTTCGCAGTTGAAATCGGAAAAAAGTTTCGTGCTTTTCCGTCACAAAGTACTCACTCAGACCCGCTTTCCTTGGAATTCCATATCAAGGAAGAAGTAGAAATTAGATTAGTAGTTACCCAGCACGCTACGCACTTTTTTGATTTGAAGGATGTTGCGGATGTGGAGGTTTTTCGTGATGAGGACGAGTGGACGGTGGGTTCCTGTCGTTGGGGTACTAAGCACTACGGAGGAACGTGGATGGACCATCATATTCATCTCCTTCCGTCATTTTGTCCATATGTAAGACGTGGAAGAAAATGTCCGACCCAGTGCTGCACATAGAGGTAAATAGTGTGTTCGTCAAATTGAAAGGATGTTCGAAAAAGGACCTCAACTCTTCATAATCATCTGAATATGCATACAGTTGCGAAATTGGGCGGATGTGATGGTTGTCTCACCCCTGGACGCCAACACGTTGGCCAAAATTGCGAGCGGAATTTGCGATAATCTTCTGGTGAGATATGATATTTGGTTGATGCACAGGAACGAAGGCACTTCTTCTGTTCTCTGTTCCTCTGTTGCGTTGAATGGCGATTTCTATTCTCACGTATGCTCGAATATGTCCGGTGAAGACGTGCATCTTGAGGGCCTGGGATGTGACCCGACCTGTGGTTCTGTGTCCAGCAATGAACACGCATATGTGGCATCATCCCCTAACAGCCCAGCACTTGAAGATGGTGACCGAGACGCTAAAATACATTATTGTGGATCCGATATCGAAGAAGCTGGCGTGCGGTGATACTGGTAAGAGGAAGGGAGGCGGTGTTTGTTTGAAATGTTTTCTGGTGGGTAATCAACACCGTCATTCGTAGGCATCGGTGCTATGGCGGAAGTTGGAACGATTGCAGATGCGGTTCGTGCGAGTCTGCCAGCAAGACCTTAATGATGTGGATGTTGTCCATCGAGAACCAGTTCCCATTCCCTGTATATTTGTATTGTAGTATCAAGCCGTATCAGTGCGGTACTTTCACTTCATGTAAATGGCGGGCCAGCCGCCGACCTTTTGGTGGAGTCCACATGCACACATCTTTTGTTCTGCTGTAGTTCATAAGGAAACCTACATCCACACAATACAAGGCTGCAGAAAATACAATCCCTCCATACGAAGGATTCCATTAGTTTCAGTCCCCAAGAACGTGCATGTCGTCCTTGATCTGTTTGTCTGTTGCAAGATCACCTTAAAGAGTTGTGGTGGGGCGGCAAGTGCGGCTTTGCCTTCTCGTAACGTGGTGCAACTGGGATTTCGGAGTCTGAACAAAATGTCGAATTCCTCATCAATATGGAAATGGGCGCTCTCGCCGCCCCGTTGCCAAGAACTCACCGATGCACCAAAGACACCGCCAGCTTCCCAACCACAAGTCATCAACGAATGCAATGGCACAGATGTAGTCGCGGATTCTTGCGAGGGGGTCGAAATGGTTCGTTCTAGTGTGGAGACGGAAGATTACCTCAGTCGCATCGCCGACGATACTGAAGTCATTAGCGATACAGACGGGGAAATGGATGCAGATTTGCAGGTTCATGGTGAGTTATTTTCGTTGAACCACAATGGATAGCTGGGGTTTTTGGAGCTCGATGTCGGGGGGAAAAGGGATGGAAACACACGAATGGTCGGGAATCAGGTTGTTTGGAAGATCTGGAAAGCGCGATCCCCAAATGAAAACAATCTCAACCCGGGTGAACGTCTCTGTTGCCATCCATGTCATTTTTCAAGGTCGTGCAGTCTCCCAAACAGCCAGTCCGACGTTCACACCGCCCGAGCGAAAGACTACACGATCAAAAGAGCCGGGGCAGTCACCTCAAGCGCGATCCCCTGCTCTCACCAAAGCTGATGACAAACCCCTCAAAAAGAACCTGTTCCCCGAATCTGATGACAAGGCTGCGGAAACAGGACAGCAGAATACAGCAGAGGATTCGGAGAAGCGGCAAGAAGAAGTAGTGTTGGTCCCGACGAGTCAGGCGGATGTTTATGGCCGGAGCTCATTCGGTCGTTCGTCTTCCTCCCAAATGATTCGAAGTCGATCGGTGCATTCCATTAGGCTTTTCTCGTTTGCGGGGAGTGCAACAGAGCCTCTAAGATCGACACCGCTGACCATGCCCCTGGAGACCTTGGGGCCCACTCCCACTGAACCAGTTGTAGGTTTTCATAAAACAAATAACTGTGATGTTTTTCTTCAGGTAGTCATTTCCGACAAAAGTTTGAAGTCATGTTTCTATTCTCGTTTTTCTCATCAAGCCTCAATCGCAAGTTAACGTTCCGCGCAATGCCGTCATCAAAGGTGATCCCTCTTGTATTTTTTGTTGGAAATATTACGTCTTTGCGGATTTCTAACATAGATCGACGCGGTCTCATTGTCGCATAGACACACAAGAAGATTTGGAAGCCTTGTCGGTCGCCGGCTTTTGGCCTGATACTCCCGGGGGCTCTCGTTCATCTGGTAAAGCTTGCAGTTCTTCGGTTTCCTTAAAATGACGATGCCAGAACTGAAACGGTGTGATGTATCTGATGTATCTAGGAACTTCGCAACAACCGAAAAATGGGCCGGTCAATACACAGCAGGTAGAATTCGCCATATGCCTTACTTCAAACGAACTCTTGCTTGATTGTTCGTTCTTTGAAGACCTCATGAGTCCATTTGAACTCAAACACCGTTGGTTGCGACTTGCCTCGTCAACAATCATCAACAGACGAATATCCCTTCCACCACCACACCCAAAATCGCAAAGTCGAGTACAAAATCGAAGAAACAACAGCCCCAACTTCTCTCTCGACCAGGTGATCCCATTCCGAAGTCTCCCACTCCTTCATCAGCTTCAAAACCTTCGAGCACAAGAATGTTGGCAGGAGGCAGTAGCAATACGACCATCGGTCAGTCTTCCCCTCGAAAACGTTCCCATGAGGACGTTTCGGTTTCGTTGGTTGACAGTTCTAATCAGATGGGGTCGCCGAAAGCGAGAAGAAGGATACAACCCGTAAGTCTTCGTAGCCTCACTAGCCATCTTGCATTGATTCTGTGCGGTTTCCAACGTATGGTTTCAGTCTTGCGTTATTTTGAACGGAAGCCCTTGGTACACAGTGTGACTAACTCTGCTTAAAAACCCACTTGAAGCTCGCTGGAAGTCCCTGCAACGGGACCACACCACCGTCATCTCGCAGTATGTTTGGCAGAATCCTTTCGTTTCCTTCTGTGTTCACCTTTTCATCACCGACCGCCCTCTTCTTTTAGCTCGGGATTCGGATCGACCGCAATCCGCCAAATCCCATGATGGAGATCATTCGGTTGAAGACAAGTTAGGACGCAATCGGTTACGTCAAGGACTTGGTCCTTTGCGTATTGTCGTTGGTACGAACACCCAAACTGTCCTATTTCTTCCAGATGATGGCTGGCTTGAATGAAGGCGATTCACAGCGTTTCTATAATTCCTGGGCCATCACTGCACATAGTTCCCCCACCCGTAGATTCCACTTCTCCACACTCAAGTCTCCCACAGTTAAAGATCACACCCAAGCAACCGAAACCCTCTGTATCCCCAACACATGCGGTGCCCGCGAAACCTCACAATGGATTCCAAAACAAGACCACTTCACGACGCAACAAGCAGGACACGGCCCCACAGTTCACGCAACTCACAGACACCCAGCCGCTCTCTTTGTCAGGGATGGCTCCTCATCTTCCGGAAGATGACGAAGACGTTGAGTTGTTGGCGGAGGGTGTCCAAGCTGATCTGAAGAGCACGCGGTTGGAACGGATCGGTGAGGATGGAGAGGAAAATCAGGAAGAGGAGGAGATACGAGAGACAAAACAACGGGATGTGGGAAGAGCTGTTTTGGGGATGGGAGAGAGACCCGTCGTGGAACGTGAAAAGTTTTCTGAGGCCGAGGATGAAGAAAGCGAGGATCCAACGGCGGAGCCGATATCAGTGAAAAGAGTTCATTTTCCAAAGGAGACGATGCTACGAGAGGAACATCAGTCACGGCAAGCAAGACCCGAGGCTGACGAAGTTGATGTGGATTCTATTCCTCCTTCGATCCTTCTATCGCCTGCGTCGCGACGGAAGCGGATGTATGTGCCCGAAAGCGAAAGTGAAGATGATGAATCACGGGATGCTGATCAGGGCGATCAAGTCAATGGCATCGGTTCAACCAAACGGTCTCTTTCAGTTGAAATCACTAACAGCGTACGGAAGAAGAGACGTCTTGCTCCCCCAACGGAGCGGACATCCGACGAAAATGCTGATGAACGCGCCGTGGGTGAAAGTGCAACTTCGGAGTCGGCACCGATGAAAGGAAAGCAGCCTGTGAGGTTCGAGATTACGGTGGACGTGCAACCACAGCGGGACCAACAGCAAAACGTTAAAAAAGCTTCCTATCGAGCTCTTGGGCGAAGAACTGGTGCCAAGCAACCGGGGAAACATGGACCTACGAGTGCCACCACTTCTTCCAATACATCTGGTGCACCATCGCCGTCCAAATCGTCCACATCGTCTCATTCGAATCCCGCCCTAGTCCATCAGCGGCGACCGCAACCGGATGAAGGGCAGCGGAGCTCAAAGTCCGATGTCGCGGAAAGGACAACACCAGTCACTGATGGTCCGATGACGGCGAGTGATGGGGACGGTGCTGGTCGGGTCGTGAAAAATGCTGCGTACTTTGACGGAGAATATGTTTGGTCTATTTGGAGAGATGGCCAATATTATCCAGTGCGTATGGAGGAAAATGCGTACTTTTTGTGCCAAATGTATTTTTTCGTTGACCTGCACTTCAGTGACTTTTCTAATTTCTTACTGTGGTCAATTGTTGATGAACAGGCGGTAGTTTCCCGTGTCGGTGCGAAGGGCAAAGCCGAAAAGTATGTCGTGGCATATGTTGATGGTGAGTGTCCTGTTGTAGACAATATGTGTCGAGTGCGTGTCCTGTTTTCCTTTTCAAGATTGTATTGTTGGGCTACGAACCAACAAGGATTGCGAAATGCAGCAATCTTCTTATGTTCTGTTTTATGCTCTGCTTTTAGGGGACAAATGGGTCGTGGATGGTTCAAATATGCGCCCTCTAGATCTTCGAGAAGGTGATTTCGTCTACGTCATGGAATCGGCCATTATCAAAAGGGTCAAACCTAGCAAAGCCGATCGAATCCGCGAACGACGTCGCCAAATGAAAGCAAAAATTAAGAAAGGCCCGGACTTCAATTGGAGTGACGGGTCTGAATGCAGTTCCTTTACCGAAGAAAGCGACAACAGTGATGATTATGATGATGAAGACGACGCTAGTGACAGCAGCAATGAGGAGAGCGAATCGGATGAGGACCATGAGAATGAGGAAAACAAACCACGTGAATCTAAAGGCAGGTGGAGCAAGAAGGGGAAGGACCGTGGACGTGGAAGTAGGGCTGGTGAAGTTCTGTTGTACGGACAGATCGTTGACGTTGTGGAGGTTTTGAAAACGTACAAAGTTCGATTTGTTGAGTCGGAAGGAGGCAAAAAGATGACCAAGTCTCACCGGGGGCAGAAAAGTGGAGCGACGATCTTAACTACCCCTCCTAACCGGAACGTTCGTGGTACTGGGAAATCTAACGGCAGTGGAGGAAAAAGCAAAAAAAGCGATGGTGAGAAAGGGCATCATCGTTCCAGTGGTGGTAAAGGGCGAGAAACGTCATCGAAAAAGGGATCGGCGCGTCGCGGCAAATCTGCTGGTGGTAAAGCCGAGGGAACTGATGAGAAAAAACGTCTCGGAGTGGAGCGATGGGAAGGGGAAATCGGTCTCGTACCTTTACGCGGTATCTTGCTGGATAAAGAGGCCCTGAACGACATTGATCAACGACGCGAAAAGCTCTTGCAGAATGTTGAGACAGGAAACGCGTGTTTGGTGAAGACCGAAAAGGACTGTATGAGCAGTGGTGGCGGTGGCGTGGCGCTTCGGCATCGACAGGCAGCTAACGCTAAGAACAACGTTGAGCGGGGAGCGCGTGTGGGGGATTTGAGTCACCAGGATGCAAAGAGTGTGCTCAGCAGTGGCGGAAATCGGATGTCAGCAAGTAAAGCAGGTACGTAATCTCACACTCATCTTCAACACTCTCTTTTAAATACTCGGCTTGTGACGTAAGCTTCTCGTTGAAACACATATACATTATGGGAATGTTTTGCCCACACGGCGACATTTCGAAAATCACGACAAAACACTAGCCACCACAATGGGACCTATGCCGCGGTCAAACGATGTGTTCAAGGGAATCTACTTTGTCGTGTCGATACCCAAAGCGACAGATGGGGCTAACAATAAGACACCTTCACATGGCGGCGATAGTGGCTCTCGAAACCATCGTGGAGATGGACATGGTAAACATTTCCAACCGCCCCTTTCCCCCGTCGTGCTGTTCCAGATTTTCTTGCGATTAAAAAACGAGTAATTCTAATCCCACTGTACGCTCACCATCGGTTGACAAAGATGTGTCGAAGAGGTATGTCGATAAAGCGTACGTCCTTCGACAAATCGAAGCCGGTGGAGGAACGTTGATTTCCGACACCCAGATGCAAGACCACGCCCCGCGAGCAGGAGCAACAAACTCGACAGCTCATGATGAGGAAAGCGGGTTGAGTAAGGCTTCATTGGTTGCTCTTGTGACGACGAGACCGTGTCGGACAAAGAAATATCTGATGGCGTTGGCTTTGTCGGTGCCTATTCTCTCAACCTCTTGGTGAGTGAAAGCTGTTTTGGGAGCTGTGTTTGTGGCATACTGAATCGAATTGGAAGACATGACGGTTTTGTTTTTATTCAGGATCCGGGATTCGTGCATTATGGTGAGAAAGAGGGAGGACACTGTTTTCGTTTTTTATACCGCACTTTTCACCGTGAAACTCACCAGTAATATCGGTAACAAAGAACGAGGTGCAGGACTATGAGAAATATCGCTTATCAAATGGATGGTCCACTGATCTTATGCATGTATGTGGAGCACCACTCTTGGACTTGGTTTGCTTGCGAATTCTCCACAAAACGCGACTATTGCTCTGACCATTGCTCTTGATTTCTCGATCGGAAAAGTATTCCAACGCACGGTATAATACTGACGGGGTCTTTAGAGACCTTTTTGTGTATGGTATGTCAGAGCTCGACATAGCTTGATCAAAAATAACGCCTGCCATGCTTCTCATTAAACCTGCCTTTGACTCATGACCTTGTTCTTCCTTTTCTACTAATTTGATTTTGATTGAAGTGCATGGCAATTCAATAGAATTCAGGGTACGGAACGAGATGTCTTCCGGATGTCGAGCGTTTGATCGCTTTGCCTATCTCACATTCCCCTTATGCTTTTCCTTTCCAGGTGGACTGGGCCTGCATTTTGAGAGCGGGTGGAGCAACCCTCCTATCGAAAAAAGATATCATTGATCTAAAACATCCCGCCAATCTTGTCGGACGCGATGTGAAGAGAAAAAATGGTTCTTCGAAGAAGAAGAATGCGGCCACCAACAAGGAGGACGCGACGCGAGACGGAGGCGATGCCCAACCGAAAAAAAATCTTCGATGCGACTATATTGTCGTTGATTCGGAACCGTCAAAGTCTCTCATGTCCTTTTTCGCCAGCAAAACGGATGCCGCTATTGTTTCAACAGAGGTTAGTTGACTACAAAGTCTTCTCAGCTGTCTTCTAAGTGTCATGGTCGAGTGTGTGTTTGAAGTATGCTCATGTTGGACTGGGATTGAAGGCTTACATTATTGTTTCGCTCTGTTTCCAGTGGGTTATTCAGAGCCTCATCGACCAAAGGGTTGTTATTTCTGCACCGTATCAGTACACGTTGGCATGACCAGAAGGGCATCGCAGACGGCCATTCGGGATAAGCCAGCGAATAATGTTACAGTAAATAGATTTATATCGCTCGCATAAACACATCGGATTCTGAAAAGGAAGTCCTGCTTGTGTCCTGCCAACCATTTTCAAAACCAGCTCTCAAAATCAATTCTTGCGGTTTCGAACTCCGAAATGGGCTTCTCGGACTTGTGTGACACCCAAAGTTTCTCCACAGTCAAGAGCCACCAAGATTCTCCGACAATCTAGCCGACAACCCGACAGGAGTTGATAAAACAGCACCACTCGGCCTCGCATCCCTAGGACAATAATCAAGTCAGCATCTCGTCATCAACATGGTCTGGGACTCGTTCAAAGAAGTTGAAATCAAGGGAGAGCCAGGTGAGCATGTCTTTAGAGAGAACATCCTGGCAGACGCGTTGGACTGAAGAGGGCAACTCGATTATGTTTTGAGAGGTCGCTTCTTCAAATGTTTTTGAGGTTGCCGTGAATCCTCGCGCGTTGTTCATTCCGCTTGGTGGAAAGGTACTAACAAAGATATCCTCGTCTCTTCCAAAATTCTTTCAGAGCAAATCTGGAAAATCCTTCAGGATGTTTCTAACTGTACGTATGATGAACATGGTGTCTTCCTGCTGCAAAAGGGTAGAGCTCAGTATAGATTTCAAGGTCCGCTCTTTGTGTGAAGGATGAAGCTTGACTGTTCCACACGTCTTCTCTTTCTGATGTAGGGCCAGAATGGGATATCGATTTATGCAAATCAGAACTGACGGACCCGATTCCAGAGAGCGGCTCCCTCGAAGGTCTCCGAGGAACCGTCACCATGAAGCAGAACCAAAAGTCGCCCTTCAAATTCACCCTGCAGAACCTCAAACCCAACCAATATGTTTGCTATCAAACTCCGCTCCCCGGCGTGCTCGTTGATTGGTATTGGGATTTCGCCCCGATCGCTGACAAACCTGGGTACACCAAGCTCAAGATGGGGGCCAAGTGGAACGGAGTGGTCAGCTTCTTGTACAAGTGGCTACTGTCGCGGAAAAGCGACGTGGCGTTTGACATTTGTACGAAGAATTTGAAGGAGTTGGTGGAAACGGGGAAGGTGACGACGAATGTGAACGAGGCGTGGGTGCCGACTGGTGCGAAAGCAGCGAAATAGGAGTGAAACTGTTGGGGGTTGTAGCTCCGGTGCAAGTTGTGCTTGATCTCTCAGACATCCTATCCTGTCAGACATCTCTATCAGATATTATTGAATTTTGTAAATATACCATAAGAGTGCCATATACGAGCATATTTTAGAAGGTGGAGAGACGATAGAGAGACGATAACTTGAAAAAATGTCGGTAAACAGTGTGGAGACGAGGGCCGAACCCAGAGAACCCCAAGGTGCACGAACTTGAAAGCCTTTAAATGAGCTGAAGCTGAAGACAATCTGATGATGTATGTTTTGTGCCCACCAACAGAAAGACCACGAGTAAAGTTGCCACTTTCAAGCGCCTACGGCATGGCGTCCTCGGCTCCTCTCGGCGCCTGTGATTAGATTCAATGCATACGTCTTTGAATCCACTGACTCGGAACGCTCCCCTTCATCTGCCCTTCATCTACTATTATAAACATCATGATTATGAGCAGATCCCACACACACCCATGGCAAAATCTCCCCTACGCTAAGCATCCTGATCGACACAGCTGTAGCCCGCGATATATTGGCGGTCTACACGGTCTAGACGGTCTACCATGGGTTTCAGGTCGGTCTTCAACTCCGACGGACCCATTTCACCCTGTTGATCGTCGCAAATTGATCTGAACTTTGCACGAGGGGATCTGTGGTCGCCCTTCAGACGCCAGTGCATTTCTCGCATTTGGATGCATTATTTAGCCAATGATAATTGGGACTTTGAAAACGCGAAAGGAAAAGTTGCCGCAGATTAGGAATTTTTATGTTGATTTCACTCTCTCAACAATTTTTTCAGACCCCGAAAGATTGAACCGGCTTTGAGATCCTGGTGGTTGTCCACTCCACCTCCACCACCATGAACATCTTGAACATGGAGCTGGGCCAGCGCGCGTACACGATAATGAAAATGGCTCTTGATCATGGTTCTAAGCATGTCTTTATCTCCCGTGTGCCTACCCTCTGGCTTCGAGTTGATGGAGCTCACGGGGAGGTGGGGGAGGGGCATATCAGAGCGCAATGCATATAAACCTTCCCGCCAGACCTCCGCCAAATCCCAGAAGTTCAACAAGTTCAATCCACACACACCAACATTTGGTCAGATCCCCTCTGAGTTGAAAGTGCCCAAACCCCTCGCAAATATGTACAACAACCCTAGCTTCCTCGTCGCCACTCTCCTCGGCATCTCTGGGCTCTCGTCCGCCGCTCCGAGCGGGATCTTGGAAAAGCGCATCTCAGATACGACCAATGCCATCGTCGGCGGCGATCTCGTCAACTCACCCGAAGTCTACCCGTGGTTAACTGCCATCTTTGAAGATGGCAAACCGGTTTGCGGTGGCTCGCTTATAGCACCGAATTTGGTTTTGACGGCAGCTCGTAAGTATTTCTTGGTGGACGGGATGTCTCTTGATTTTGATTTTGATGTTATATTGTATCTTCGTTCAGTTTCCAGTGGTTGTGCAATGGCCGGAACACATCAGATTCTAAACATTTGAACCGTTTCTCCTCCTCACATCACAGACTGCTTAGATGGATATGAAGATGAGCCAGTACTCGACCCGTCCCATTTCAGGATTTCAACATGGCGCTACAACCTCCGCCAACCCACATCACAAGAACACGGCATCGATTTCAAAGTCCTCGAGTATGTGCAGCACCCCGCGTGGAACTCAACAACCACCGACAACGACCTTGCCGTGATGCACGTCAAACCCATCAATCTCGAACACACCACCAGACCCATCGCCACCGTGAGAGTCGCTACGCCCGCCGACGACCGCAGATCTATCCGCCCACAAGTGCAAGTCACCGCGGCTGGATGGGGGTTGACACGTCAAGGCGACAGGAGAAGCAAGTCGCTTCGGATGAGGGAGGTCAAGATCCCAGTCGTCCCGAACGATCGGTGTCAGAAGAGACATCCCGACAGTGATATCGGCCCCTCGGTGATGTGCGCTGGTCTGAACAAGGGCGGCAAGGACACGTGCCAAGGCGACTCTGGCGGTCCGCTCTTCCGCTTGGAGAAGTACGCCGATGGGAGCAAAGAGTTCGTTCAGTACGGCGTGACGAGCTGGGGTGAGGGGTGTGGAAACCCGAACAAGCCAGGTGTGTACACGCGTGTGAGCGCTTTCAGCGACTGGATCGATGCTGCGATCGAATACTACAGCAAGATGGATAGTATGGATGGCAAGATGGATGTAGACAACGGCAGCGACCATATGGACATCGATTCGCAGTAATTAGCATTTAGTTTACGCGATAAATACCCATATAAATACCCACGTATATAGAAATACGGTGTAAACATAATCATTACTGTATGTATGTCGGCTGTAAATTAGAAAGAAGAGAAAGATCTACAAAACCTATAAATTTATGCACAGCTATGCACAGCGCTGATGAAACTTTCGTGAGGAGTGAACTTCCATGTGCTCAAACCTTCATGCTTCATGGCAACCTTCGTGGGTCGCACCCGAAGACTAACCTCGAGACCTTGGTTTACTTTAATTTGAAATGTTCATTTGGTTGGGTATTACTCTGGGTATTACTTAGTCATTCATTCATTCTTTCGAGAAAGTTGCTGTTTGGTAATCTCACTTAGTCATGCGCACACCATCGCATTCGGACGAGGATTTCTTCACACATTAAAAGAGACCGGATCTTACCCCCACATTCAATAGAAGGTATCACCACCTTTTGAAAAAAAAGTTTCAAAGACTCAGCCAGCGCAGGAGACACCCATCACTGAAAATCCACAAACATTCACCACAACCAACCTGCAAAACCACACCTCAAACACGCGCGAGACCGCTAAATCTTATTCATTCATTTTCCACATCCTTACAGAAACAGTATGCGTGAGGCAAAACAGAAACATTAATTTGTTTTCTTTTTCCCCTCCTGTTGGCGTGCAAAGCAGCCAGTCACACAGACGCGTTCCCCACGGTCAGGAATCCCCGGGGATCGGTTTCTCCGCTCCGTTACCCGTTACCGGAACATTTCCGTGTTTCTGAAGCTGCTGTTATCCGTCATGGAGGACCGGTGGGCTTTGTACTCCATGATGCAGTTGGACGGGAGGTTGAGGATTCGTTTCATCGTATCCCTGTTGATGTGTAAAGAAATGGGCGTAACATTGATGATGACGAGCGATTATGTCCGAAGGAGATCAGTGGGATGTGCATGCGATTGTGAAGGGAACCGGAGTTAGATTCGACAGTCCAAGAACGATGTTGAAAAGTTCGGTGAACGAAGATTCGAGCAGAGTTCCCGTTCGGCAAGCAAGACCCGCTTTTGAACCATCGAAGCCCGAAAGCAGAAATGAAAAGGAACTCAAGCAAACCAGAGGAGCTACTTGTGTGGAGCTTTCCCCATATGCGCGTTGCTTCTTTCCCCTCGCACCACCGTATTCTCTTGCGAGGCTTCAACATCAAAATCCCATCACAAACACCAGACACAATGATTTCAATACGTGCCTTATCTTCAAGTTGGTCCTTCCGTCTTCCGCCGTCTGGTTCCATAACGAAAGGATATCCTCGGAATGTCTTATCGAAAGAACGGCCCCACAAATCTCCTTACCGACATCGAACTGGTCCCCTATCAGCGCCATGACCTGTTTAATTCCGACAAGAAAACAAAGAGCTTAGCAACGATCCCAATGTACGTTGAAGTTGTAAGAGAATCCGGAACACAAACGGGAAGGGCGAGAGAACCTACCAAGTTTTCCCAATATCTGGATGCGAGACCCTTTTTCAGTCTCACCTATTTGTGGGTGACAAGAGATTGGGTGAGTCAAGGCTTCAATGCCACCTCGAACAAGACGCTCTCCAGCATCAAACATGTCCAGTGACATAGAGTAGATGGAGGGATGATCACGCGATACTCACAATCCACTTCCCGCCATTTAAGTTATCCTATATTCCACATCAGAGCAAACAAGCAGATCAAAGACGTCAATTGGTGATAAAGAGAACGACGATTACAGCAAAGACATGGGATATTACTACGACGTGTATCGTTCTGTCCAAGAAAGCCTGAAACACCCACCTCCCATATGGGCCTGATGCCCTGCTTGAAGACGTGATAATCACTGATATTCGGCAATTCAAATGGCCTCTTTAGGTGATTATACGCGCCCCAGAACTCCTCAATCGTTGCAACGGTTGCAATCCGTTTGATCGCATCGTTGTAATCTCCTCCAATTTTCGATCCTGGCTCACGGTGCATAAACCTAGTTGATTTGTTCCGCCATTAGTACCGGATACAATACCACGTTGGATTCCATGAGCAAGAAATTCGGATATTCTATACCAGAAGACCCACGGGTACCGAAGTTTGTGGGGGCCAGGTGTCATCACTTGTAACGTTGTATTATTTGCCGTTGTTGTGGTTGAGCTTGAAGATGAGGGTGTTTGTTGTTGCTGCTGCTGGTGATGTTGCGAGCTTTGGTGGTGTGGAGACGTGTTGTTGGTGTGGTGGTGCGGGGAGGCCGACGACGCTGTCTTCATACCGCCGCCACCTACTGCACCAGCGGGGGCGCCTTTTGACATCACCCGCTCTCTCTGTTGATGCCGAGACGGATCACCCCATGCTGAAAACGTTGGGGTGGACGAGGAGGTGTGTACGTTGGACCTGATTCAACGGGACACAGAGACGAAAGAAAGAGGGGTTTGAGTAAGTTACGGAAATGTATGCATGGTTCCCAAAGTTCCGGATGGCGATCTCGCCGCCACTTTCTGCTGAATCCGGAGGAGTCCTTTGGATCGCCGATCGTAAAAACCACCAGTAGGCACACCAGGGGTTTCACCAAGCCGAGTTTGGAAAACACATCACCGCCCTGTTAACTCTTGCAGTCCTTCCTTTGAATTCCCGGACATGAACAGACCCAGGACGAAAGGCTTTCTGATTTGTGCAAGGGCATACGACATGCACAAAGCTATCCATTTACTGGCAGACTCATAAAGAGATGCGGATTTTCGCGGCAATCACCCAAAGCAGCAGCCTTCCAACCCTGACCAGCCCTTTCTCCGGAAGTTTTCGTGACCGCGAGTGAGCATTTTCGATGGAATCCCAGCCAAAAGCAGTCGAAATAAAACGCCCATCGAGTTGATGATTCAGCGCGCACCCCCCAACCCTTTCCTAGAGAGGATCGAACGGCGATACATTATGATTCACCTACCAAACGTTTGATGTCATTAGTGGAAATGGTTGTCGGCGTTTGTCGAGTTCTGGGGCTCGGGTACTGTATCTCTGTCTGGGGTGTTGTGTGGATTCACGTCGGCGTCGCTATGAAGGTTTTGGAAGCTGAAGTTCAGACTTCGTTCTGCAAAAAAATTGGGTAGTACAGATGCGACCATGGGACTTTGGGGCCTGCCTCCAACCACCGGAGATCGCATTACGGCAGACGCGGACTTGGAAGGACTAGTTCGTGGAGAGAGGGCTAATCTGACATTCTTTGGGTTGAAAAGCTTTTGAAGCAGAGGTAGTTGAGACCTGGGAACTTAATTTGAGCTAGGGATGATGGCGCCGTGACATTCACTCAGTCATTCACTGCACCGTGGAATCCTCAGGGAGGAGGAGCAGTGAGCAGGGTTGCTGAATGATCAGCGAATATAGGGCCTCATGAATTCATCATGTATCTTTTCTTCGTCAATATGCGCTGCTTTGGGTCTCATGATGGGCATGGTGGGTGTGAACGCCTGAGAACGCCTTGGAAAAGCCCCCGATCTCTTCTAAGCGAAGATTCTGTTGGTACTGAACGTTATTGTTCGCTGGTAAAATGAACAGAAGACACGAAGGCATTGATGAGACAGCAGGGGACAAATCGATACAGATAACTGCATTTGTCCGCCCCTAAAGCCGACAGACGGATATTCCCCAGCTGTTTCTACGCCGTTTGCCTTCAAATCTACCCGGATGGTTGGTGATTTTGAAGGGCTTTCACTCCATTCCAATAAATCATTTGCTCAGATGATAGTCACGATTGCAAATACAGAGAATGATACGGCCTTCTAGTCGGAGCCGAGAGAATGGTTCGCTTTTAATTATAAGAGCGTTATGCCTACCATCCTCAGTATCCTCGTCTTAATCCGACCATAGTTGAATGAATGAACCGTGTGTTCGCGACAAATCGTCGGCATATTTCTGTGGTGGATTTGGAGTCACTGGGATTTGAACTTGGTCAGTTTGCCGTATCACACTGAAAGGGACTGGAGAAGCCAAGGACGTGAACAACCCCCTTCGCACAGACACCATGGCATTGAGGGTAAGTCATCGCAGCTCCGTTTCGGGGTTGGAATCCAAACAATGCATTACATTGATTGCGTGATTAAGCTGACTCCAAGCTCTTTCTATTCAGTATCTTGGACAGACTCTCGGTAAGGGTGGAAGATGTTATTCAGACGTGAACGTGTGCTGAAGCAACTGAGGTGGAATGATCACGATTTATGTGGGATGCATTATAGCGCAGCAGGTCGATGTGGAGTTGATGTCTGCTGCGGGCGGGTTTTCGATCGACCAGGTACATGAACTTTGTCCTTCTTGAAGACACAGAGACAGACACCAGCTTAGTTGCTATCCGACATTTGACATTTGTTAGCTCATGGAACTTGCCGGTTTGAGTGTCGCGTGCGCGGTGGCAAAAGCTTATGACAGAGAGAGATTTCCAAGAGTTCTGGTGTGTGCTGGTAAAGTTGTTCTTTTCCATGTTCTTTCAAACCCCTCCCTTTCTTCTTATGTGCATCGCGTTCATTTTTGGGCCTTCAATCTTTGAATATTGTGAAGTTAGGTTCCTAATCACCGGCATCTATGTGTTCTCCTTCGCACACGCTCAATATTTAAGGTCCAGGTTAGCGTTGGTGGATGCTTGAGAGGACTTTGAGTTGGATCTTTTCCCCCGTTTCCTTCTCTGATCCCCAGAGATGTTACGTCAACTGGAATCCATGATACCATAATACCAGGTAACAACGGAGGCGATGGACTTGTTGCCGCGCGGCATCTCGTTCATTTCGGATACAAACCCGTGATATTCTACCCGAAGCGGTCGCAAAAGGATTTGTTTAAGGTACGTCGATTGAAATGCAAAGCAAGGGAAGGACGATTCCTCTCATATCCGAAATATCCTTCTAACAAGGACTCCTTCTTCCATGGGTTTATTCCTGTTTAGAATTTGGTCACGCAGTGCACAAACTTGCGGATCCCATTCATTGATAATCTTGAGCAAGAATTGTCGACGGCTGATGTTGTCCTGGATGGAATTTTTGGTAAATTCAGTCGTCTTAAACATCCAGATGAATTGGATACTGACAGACATAGTACTTTTCAATGCGAAAACAAAGGTTTCAGTTTCTCTGGCGACATCAGGCCCCCATTTGATAAAGTCATCCAGGTAAGATCGAACGAATCGTGTTCAAGCTGCATGGGCGGTTTGTCGCAAAAGTCTCGTTTAATCAGATACGATTCATTCCCGGTACTAAATAGTACTCCATTTCATCCGGTTAATTCAGACTTTGAAGCAAACCAAACTTCCAATAGTTTCCATAGATGTTCCTTCGGGGTGGGATGTCGAGAAAGGTAAGAGACATCCCCGACATTGAACGCATCCCCGCGCCTTTCTCAATCCCGTTGTTCATTTATCCCGCTCCACCGTGCAACCCTGCTTGCAACCCTTTCATTTAGGCAACGTTGACAACCGAGGACTGGATCCCGAGACACTGATCTCTCTCACTGCCCCCAAATTATGCGCCAAAAACTTCCGGGGGAAGAACCACTTTCTCGGTGGCAGATTCGTTCCTCCAGATATGGACAAGCGTCTAGGTCTGAACATCCCTGTGTACCCCGGGACGGAGCAGGTAGTCCTGTTGCCCGACCACGAAAGCAGTGGTGAAAGAAAGTGACCGTCAGCAGCAAGGCTATAGCGTAGAAATAGGAATGGAAAAAACATGACGGAATGTGCGGAATGGCCTCATTGTGTATTGACGAGAGTCAGATCCAAGTCTGGATCCAACCACATCAACCAGATCTGGAGTCTCCTTATCTCACGCAAAGCACTGCCACAAAGGGACCAGTCTGTGTAACAAGCGGAGTTGAGATCGATTGGAGGGTTCAAGAACACGGTGTGATCGATCGCTGAAACGCGAGAAGAGAGAGTTCTTCCTCTCCAACGCAGTCATCACAGCGAAGTGGATTCAATTCAAAGTCATGGCAGCCAAGAGCCACAGACAATACAACTCGACTCTCCTCACCATCTTCCTTGCACTGTCAATATTCACCGTCTTGACCCTTCCTTATGACCAAGATCCGACATATGAAGACGCGAATGGATGTGACTGCAGCATCGGCAGCAGAAGAGTGTTAGCGCAGTTTCGAAAACCCACATTTGATTCCAACGAAGGCCCACGACAAAAGAATGCCCAACAGATTGTCACAGACGCTACAGACGCACCAGAACCGTATCTGGAGCCCCTCCCTGCACCCTACACTAACGCGTCACTAGCAACCGGAAATCAAGACAATCTGGTTCCATCCATGGTAAAAGCAGAACTTCTTTTCTGGAACGACTGGTTGCGCACCAAAGGCGAGATTCTCAATAATAACAAGAACGATGATAGCAGTGGGGTGTTGAAGGGATTGATGAGTCGACGGGTCGGGGGGAGAGAAGAATTCGATAGGCGATTTGATCCAACGACACCTGTTATACCTTCAATCGCTGAGTACCTTGGAAAAGTACCGAAGAGGTACCCTCCTGCGGGGCTTCCGCCTGAAGCAAGCGGGGTGGCGATTATGAATGTGCTGAATGTTGGTGCGGGGCCCGTGACAGGGGTGGGATATCGGTATGATGTTGGTGGAGTGAAGGTGAGCTCTTGTTTCGATTACTGATTGTAAATTCATAAAATTGTTTCGGGGAACTCACTCTTCTACCGGCCTGGTCAAATATTGCCCAAGACCCACATCTACGCCATCGATCCGAATGCCGACATCTACATCAAACTCCTCAACGAATACAAACTCGCGCCGCCCGTCCTCACATTTAAAGCACATCCGGAAACGCTCCAGCATATCTACCCGGAGAACTTTTTCGACGTAACATACGTGAGGGACGTTCTGGATTACTCCGTGAAGGCGCATGTAGCTTACGCCAAACTTATCTATGTAACGGCCATCAACGGGGTGATTTTCTCTGGTGGGTTTGGGTGCATTTTGAAATCTGAGAGGGGCGTGCTGGGATATCTTCCTCTCATTTATTCTGGCAGCGTACTGCCAAATCTTTCGTGTTGATGTGTTTGTTTTCTATTCTCTCCGCCTTTGATTCCGGTATTCTATTCTGACATTCCCTCCTCTTCGTGCGCTTATCATCAAACCTCCTCACCCAACCCCTAAAGAGCATCCCAAAAAGCATCCCAAAAAGCATCCCAAAGCACTTTACAGACGTACCGAACCCAACGAATCAGCCACCGCGAATCCCAAACCCATCGCCCGAGACGCCTCAAATCTGTCACATTCTTTACCCTCCACCCATCTATCTGCCCCGCAACCGCCAATCTACAGACATCGAATAGTCGATGGACATTTCATATTAGAAAAACTTTTAGGAGGAAGCAGCAATATGGTCTACGACATTACTCGGTTATTGGAAAATGAAGGGATAGCGAGGATTGAGGTCAGGGAGACCGAGGAGGATATTGTGGTCGTGATGACGAAGTTGAGGGGAATCACGGCTGATTACTTTGGCTAGCGGTTCTCAACGTCTCCAAGATGTACGGAGAGGAAAGTCGGTTTTAGTCTTCCCAAGTTTTACATGAAAGATCTGTATTTTTTACCAAATTTGCGACTGAGTCCTATGTCAAGCAAGTCACTCGAGTTTTCGAGACATGGTCAGGTTTTCGAAAATGGCACCAGGAACCCGCTGTATAGATTTCCTCCACGTTCGTCGTCAAAGGACAAAAGGTATGCGCTGCATGCAAATGTGTTGACCACAGCTTGACTACGTCGATGCTCCTCTTCTCGTCCATTACTACTCGACCACTGGCAGCTCGATTGGATGTCCACTTGCACCCTACAAGTAGCATACTGTAATCGCACTCGAGAACTTTGCAAAGAGAACCGGGCTGTGGGTTTATGGGAGTGTACACTTTCCAGACGACCTCAAATTTGACAGTATTCCTTCCCTAAATACTACAGTATGTCTATAATTTACAATGTCTTGGAATCATCGCCAACTCGCATGGGGTATCCAACATGGTATCTAATAGTGATACTCCAACACTCACCGTCGCCCTACCCTCCCTCCATAACCGAATACCCTGCCAGTTCTTGGACCCAACGCCACGCCTCCACGCAGCAAGGAAAGCGCGTGCTTGTGTCCTCTTGAGCTGCTCACTACAACCCTCCTTCAACCCCACCCCCCACTCCCGCCATTTCCGACCACGCCTTGACGCTGAGTAGGCGTACGGTGAAAAGAATGTTTTGCAAGATCGGTGGACGACGAAGCACCTTGGGCTCATAACCTGATGCGGTGAGGCGGGGGGGCACCAGAAACCGTAATGATCTCGACCTGCCGGTTGCGGCGAAAAACAGCACAACATTCTGTGCGATGTCCTGTCATACTCGCGACCTTCGGTGGCGTTATACGAAGGGCAGGCCGAGAAAGTGAAGTGTGTTGACTGGAAGAACGAGATGCCAAGGCAAAAGCGCACCCAAGTACGCATTTCTCATCGCTCCGTTCCTCCCCCCCATCTTGGCAACCGTCAGAGAGGTGGAAATCATAATGTAATATGTGATTCGGTGGGTACATGACATCCTGCATATGAGAGCCAATCAAATCTGTGATTTTCCCCTTCAGAAGCTTCTTGATGAGTTCCCCTCCACACTCACTTCAGAACAGCCTTAATAACCGCTATCATCTTCCGCGCCAGCTCTCCGTCCTCATCTTCCCTCCACCGCACCAGAACAGCCGTCTCGGGGTACTTCGTATGTGATAGCCTCACAGATCTGGCCAAAATATCCGATTTCTCACGGTGGAGCGTGACGGGCTGCGACGCGGATCTTGGTGGCGCTCGGGATGTTGCTGATGAAGGCGACGCGAGTGGAGAATACGGAGAAGTGGTGGTGAAGAGGTGTTTGGAGAGGGTGATGAGGCAGAGATCCATGACCTTGGAGGGAATATCTGGAGGGAAGGACGTGGTGTTGGATTCGAAAAGGAATGGGATTGGATTGTAGCGTAAGGTGTATTCGACTTCAGAGTCGCCAGTAATTCCGACATTGGCCGAAGATGGCATGTGCTGATCCACCCTTTTCATAGCGCTGCTGGTTGTAGATGTTGAAAGCGAAACCCCAAACATATCCTCCGCCTCTTCGCAGTCGTAAAGCTTCACCTGCCCCGTCCCGCGTTCATACGTCAGCACCCCCTCGAAGGGCATCGCTGTGACCGGCCGGATGTTAGAGACGTTGACGCTTCCATTATCGTTGAACAGTGCTTTGGGAGTCGGCCTTGCGTTCAAATAAGCCTTGCGAATGAGCTCTCGAGATATTTTAACGGGGACGGCGAGGCTTGTCTGCAACGTAATTGTCGCCCCATTCGCCGGGTCATATGTTGGGATGCCCAATTCCCTCTCCATGCGTTGCTTCAAAAACCCCATCTTCTTCTTCTCTCCGTGAACGAGAATTACGTTGCGAGGTTCGCACATACGGACGAGTTGCATTATGCCCTTAGCGTCGGCGTGTGCGGAGAACGATAAATTCTTGACCGACATGTTGACGTTGACTTTCGTCCATTTGTCGACTTCGACCACCTTCTCACCCGCGAGAACTTTAGCACCGACGGTTCCCGCTACACAGTAACCGGGCAAGATCACCATGTTTCGTTCGTCATGACACCATTTTTTGAAGACTTCCAAGGAAGTCCCTGCGTGAAGCATACCGGGAGTTGCGAAGAGTACCATCGGGCCCGGTTCTTCGGCGAGGCTGGATTCCCATCTCCCAATGTGTTTGAAATCGAACATGTTCCGCTCAACAAAGGTGTTTTTGATCTTCTGGTTGGTCCAATTGATGAAGAGCTTGTAGTACTCGTTGGCGCGCTCTGTAAGCCCCGCGGAGAAGTATACGGGAACTTTTGAAAGTGCCATACGTTCCCAGTAACCCTCGATTAAGATGCAAAGTTCCTGGGCACGACCGAGAGCGAAGACCGGAATCAGGACCTTTCCACCGTTGTTGACGCAGTCGTGGACTTTCTTCAGAAAATCCCGCTCGCGGGCACGTTTGGAATCACGGATGGTAGTTGCGTAAGTTGTTTCGGTTATAAGGACGTCAGGACGGCACCTGTCGATCCAGGCGGCCCCGAGGTGACGGTCCGGAGTCATGTTGTAGTCGCCGGTGTATACCACGGACTGATTCCCCACACGAATATGAAACATTGCGGCACCGAGGACATGGCCCGCATAGTATGCCTTGATTTCAAGTTCGTCGTCGACGCGAACAATCTCATGGAGATCGACGGGGATAACCTTCTTCATACAGTTTTTCACATCTTGAGAAGTAAAGAAGTTTGTATCTCCTTTACGCTCCACAACGACCTTTCGCATGTCTTCCAGGAGGATGGGGCAGATAGCCTTTGTTGGGTATGTCATGTAAATGGGACCGTCGAAGCCACAGACCTCTGTGAAGTAAGGTAGAGCGCCGCAGTGGTCGAGATGGAAGTGCGAAATGATAACACAGTCTAGCATGTCTGTGTATTTGCCCGTTTTCGATATGTAAGTGAAGTCTGGGAAGCGTCTTTCGTCTGTATATCCCTGAGATTATCATTAAAGACAACCATTCCAATAAGTACCGTTTCAAAGACAAGCAAATGAGAACGAGTTGTTCAGCTGAAAGTTTACCATGTGCATGCCACAGTCCAACATGATGTTCTTCCCCCCCATAGAAATGAGGACACAGCTCCTTCCCACATCCTGGCCGGCACCCAAGGGAACGATCTTTATTCGGGTGTGCTTTGCGGCAGATGCTGCCGGCGACGCTGCCAACTCTGGAGCAGATCTTGTAGGTGTTCTGGTTGTTGACATTGCTTGTTACACAACTAATCTTGTGTCGCCCTGTCTCTTTCCCGACGACGACGACAACTCGAAATGGCCTCACGAGAAGCGGACATTGTGCCGAAAGAGAAGCGGAAGCTGCGGGCCTGTATGCTCTGCGGCCTCATAAAGAGCAACGCCCAGTTCAAAAAAGACGGCTGCGAAAACTGCGATGAAGTGCTGAACCTGAAGAAGAACAAGGACCGCGTCGCCGAGTGCACCTCTGCCACCTTCGATGGCGTCGTCGCTCTCATGCAACCCGACCGCAGCTGGGTTGCCCGTTGGCAACGTGTGGACAAGTTTACAAAGGGCCTCTATGCCATCCGTGTCACCGGACAGCTCCCTGACGACATCATTGACGAACTCGAGGACAGAGGCATCAAATACCGCCCCCGTGATGGGAGTGTCGTGACGTAATCCAACAGAAGTCACTCGGCGACGGAACGGAGAGTACCATTACGGCCGATGGACACACCATCATATTGCAAAGAATCACGACGTCGACTTTCAGGACCGGTTCTGTGAAGTGGAACGCAGACAGGGAGCATAACCCTCAATAGTGGAGAAGCGGGGGCTGGGCACCAAGATGTGACGTTCACCATGAATCCTGTGGACGGCGAATGATGGCAATCGTGTTTGTGGATAGTTGTTTGTTATGGACACACTGTATTTGTTTTCACTTTCGCGGGAAGAATTCCTATTCCGTTACAAAAGACTGCGATCCTTTGCAGTGCTGCTTTCCCATTATCACCATTTTGAAAGAAACAATAGTGTTCCCTTCGTCTCTTTGTGTTGGCAGGTGTATTGGAAAGGAACTGGGAGTGTACATATAAGTTTAGATCATGACTTACATAATTGAACAAAGTTCATCGCTGGACAATGAGTGAACATGGGCCTTGCTTTTTTCGATAACGCTGGGACGACGCCGTACTCTCTCTTTGGGATCAAACCACTCAACGGAACAGTTGCCCCTCACCAAGAAAACAAGGCACTGCATGTGTCAGTCTTGTTCCTCATCTGTTTCCCCTGCTGTTTCCCCCGTTTCCTTGTGGCACTGCGTGCAAGGCGTGCATCTGCAGGAAAAGTCGATTTCGCCGTTTGAAAACATCATTCCTGAGGGAGCCGCCGTGGTGGGCATCGATTTGGAACGACATCAGGACGAAAGGGGTACATTCGAAGAGGGAAGGACCAGCTGAAGGCAGAGGCAGAGGAACTGGATATCGGTGGAGCCGGGAGGTGGAAAAAAAAGGAGGAAATTCAGTCATAGGAGAAGGACAGGGAGAAATGTGTTGCCGTCTGTCTTGAGCGCCTCGTTGTGGAGACCAAGCCTGCCAGGTCACCAGCAGTAATCGCGAACCAGACCACTCCTTTGCTGGTGCGTTAAGCATGTGATAGCATACAGCCTGCAGCGAGCCCTAGTTGTCGAGCAAGAGAAACCCCATGATACCCTCGACTTCAGCGGCGACAGCAGCGGGAGGTCGCGGGGCGCCTCCGCCTCCCCCACCCCCAAGACAGAGAGCGGGAACCAATCCATTCGATGACTCCGCCTTCACACTTGGTGGGGACCAGGCTGCCTTCACTGCCACCAATAGCACCGACTCGAGGCCCCTTCCCCTTCGTTCTCATCCATCGAACCCGTCGAGCACGGATAACCTCTCGCGGGTCGATCCTGTTAGAGCTGCAACTTCCGGTACTGGGACCATCCTGACTGCTCCTCCTCTCCTCATTCCCGTTGCTGTACCCACAATACCAGCACAACGACTAGGCACCCCCCCTGTGAACCCATTTAATCCTTTCGACCTTGAGAACCTTGACCCAGACTTGCTGGCATCTTCGCAAGGTAATACGGTCGGTGGGGCTGGCGGGGGTGTTGCTGGTGCTGTTGTGGGAGAAGCCGGTGAGAAAGGCCATGCAGCGGCGGGGGGCATGGGTGCAGGTGTACTTCGGTCGCCACCACAACCATCGTCGATACCTATACCTGGGAATAGCACGTTGGGTGGGAGCAAGAATAGCAACATTCGGCGTTTGATTGATACCTTTGATAGCTTGCTCGTCGATACCACGGGTGAAGATACAAACACCGATAACGCTTCGACGTCAACAGATGCTGCGTTCCTTCATCTTGGAGGGAGTCCCTCGCGATTACGAAAGCCATCACCACCACCAACCACAGCATTTGAAACCCCTGGATCTCCAGCAAAAGCATTGGGAAATTGGGTAACATTTCATGAGCAGGATGAAAGCGGTTCTTCGTTTTCGTCATCACCACAAGCAGGACAACATCACCAACAACATAAACAACCCGCACAGGCAGGGAATGACTGGTTTTCTCTTGCCCGGAACTCCGCACAAACACCGTCGTCTCCCGCACCAACTGACTTGAGATCTCTTGGGCCCAGGGCATCACCCCCCTCGCAACCTCACCCAAGCACAACGCTTCCTGATGGGGGAACCACCGGAATCACCAACATTACAACAGGATTTTCACAATCACCACCTCATCCACCTCTTTCGGGCTCCACAGCACCCAAGTCTCCGGTATCGCAGATGAAGGCCAACGTTCAAACAGTGGATTGGTTTGTGGACGATACAGCGACGATCAAGTCGATCCCAATACAACAGGTACCGAAGGTGGGATCCGTACAGCAGCAGATACAACAGCAAATGCAGACCCTACCTCCCCAAAATCAAAACTCGCAATCACACTTGCAGCAGCGACAACATCAGACGATAACCCAAACTCCCCATCAAAGTCCACCAACATCGGGGTTTTCGTCTCGACCTGGGACGCCAAAGCGATCCCATTCTCCTTCGAGATTGGGGGGCACCAACACTCCTGGCTTTGGGGCAAATGTAGTTCCTGATTTCAGTCTTGGTGCATCATCCCCTACCGTTTCTGCGTCGTCTCCTGCATTCTCCACGGTTGCTGCAGCCGTACATATATTGAATGCGAAGACCTCTCTTGGAGATTCGTCACCATCCTCAATGTCGAAGTCAATGTTAAGCACCACCGCCGGTGCGGGTGAAGGGTCAGCGCCGGGTATGCAGCCGTGCTCAGGGGTTGGAAGCCCAGTAATCTCAGGTCGCGCAGTAACAGCAATGAGGAGTGAAAACCTCAACATGATGAGCGGTGCGGGCTCTGGTGTGGAGGTTACGGGAATAACGTCCGTGCGTGATATTATCAAAAATCTCAATCAGAATTCCATTTCTACCACCATTGTGGCCTCATCTGACTTGGGCAAAGCATCCAATCCCGCCATGGGTCTGTCAGCACGCATGACCGAGATGGGAACCGTTCCGGCTAGTGCACCACCTACCCCACCGGCACGGAACCGTATCATCATCGGGGGGTCACCCGGAACAGGGGGAACTCCAGCCCCCATCAACACCAACACGAACACCACTCCCGCTACGCCCACCACTGCCAGGAGCAGCACCACAAGCAATCCTTTCGCAGACAATAATTTCATATCACCCGCCTTTGGCAGTGTCAACGAGATCGAAGATACTGCCAGAGCTGTCAAAGGGGCACTCGTGTACGATGGTAATTTTCATGCCGAGGACTCTCATTCGTCGGCTTCAGAGGGCGATGACGAAGATGTGACAGCAGTGAAGCACCGCAGGAAAAAGAACGAAGAAAAACAGTGGCTTTCCAAAAGTATTGGCGGCTCTTCACTCTCTTCATCTGCAGATTCAGGTGGAGTTCTTAAAGCTGTTGCGGGAGGAGTTGGAAGGGTGACGGCAGGCGGAACGGCTTTGTACCATGCGAGTTCAACGCCAAACATATTGAGGGAGGGGACGAACTCCTCGCAATTGCGTGTCGGGAGTGGGGCAAGAGGGATGGGTTCAGGGAAAGTCAATGTCCTGCAGGAGGGGTCTTTTGGAGGAAGCGTCGGAAGTACTAACTTGTCGGGCGTTTTGAGTGGAGGTGGTCGACTAGAGGGAGGTGTTGGTGCGCAACCAACTCCTTCTCCGCCACCGAGGCTTCCACCCCGAAGGAATCCATTCGCTGACGATAGCGAGACCATTACGGGCAGTTTGAGCGTTCCATCGTCGCCGAAGCTGGACCCAACGGTCGGTAGTATAGGATCTCATGTTAAAAATGCCCAAGCACAATCACAGGCACTGCAACAGGCACGACCCCCACTTCCACCTTTACCACCTCGTCCGCCAGCTCCGTCCCAGGGCCAGACGTCAACAGAGTCTTCGAACATGCCCCCACCGTTGCCGCACCGACGCACACCACCACCCTTGACACAGTTGCAGCAGAACCAGCAATCCCAACAGCAGCAGCAATATCTACAAAACAGCCAGCACTGCATATTCGACGAGATCGACGAAGCTGTTGCATCATGGCATCACGGCTCCTCATCTTCACCTCCCTCATCTTCCGGCATAGGCGGGTCGATCAATGGTGCTGTAGGGATCTCGTCTCCGGGTATCCCGGCTAGAACTCCAACGGTCAGCTCTGCACACCCTCCATCGCTGTCATCCTCGTTTGCGTCATCTTCTTCCATATCTACCATGTCCGCAACTGCATCCACATTTGGCGCCGCATCATCCATCCCCACCTTCGCACAAACAGCAACAAACACAATATCTTCCACTTCATCAGCATCAACGTTAACCACCACAACCAAAGACACTTCGTTCATTCTTGACGACCGATTTGCAAATCTCCGCCGGGAAAGACCACTAGCACCTGACACGTCTTTGGGGGTCAACCGGCGTCCACCGATCGCTGAGCAGCAACTGGGTGTCAGCAGTATGGTCGCGTCGAGTTCCCCGCATTACCAACAAGTGCAGCAGCAGACCCCGACGGTGTACAATAAGCATTCCATCAAGTGTTTGGCTGTTGGGGGTGGGGTGGTTGTTACGGGTGGAAGCCAAACCTTACGGATATTTTGGATGCCATGGCGAGTTGGGGCGGGACAGCAAGGGGCGGTTGGGTTAGGTGGTGGAAATGGCTCGGAACCAGTTAAGGTGATTTCCCTGGGTGAATCGAAGGCCTATGCCGTGGCGTTTGTACCTACGCCATGGGATCTGGATGATGATGGGCGATATGTATGGGTTGCGTTGGAGAAGGGGGAGCTTATATGTGTTGACGTGCGTGGGACGGATAATGGCGGTGGTGTTGGGGACATTGTTGAACGCCGAACAGTGCATAATGCAACTGTGACGCATATATTGAGGAATGGGCATCAAGTATGGACATTGGATGAGAATGGCGGGTTGAAGATCTGGGCACCTGCTTCGCCTTCACCTCTACCGGGTTCAAGTGCAGGTCTAGGTTCTGGATCGAATGCTCCCATCACGTCGGCCTCTTCTGGACTTACAGATAACTACCTCCTCGGAGGAGGCGGTTCAACCACACCGTCGACAACAGTTCCGCCAACACCAACAACTACTACATCATCCCTTGCTCCCTCCATCTCCCTAACGTCCACCCGTCCCCGTCCCCTGCGCGTGGGAACTCGCGCTTATGCTGCCTGTGCAGTCTCAGACCGCCTTTGGACCGCTACAGGGAAAACGATCGAGATCTACAACACCACAGCTAATGCAGACAATGCGTCCCACTTTCAGCAGAGGTTGGATGTTGGTGGTTTTGCCGGGTCCGTGACGACTTTTGCGGTCATGGGAAGAAGAAAGTTTGGATCCGGGCGTGGTGGTGGGAGTGGAAGTCCCACTGGTCCAAGGTCGTTTGTGCTCTCTGGGCACGAAGACAGCAAAATCATCGTTTGGGACGCCTTCACGGGTGAACGCAAGTGTGTGTACCAACCCAACACATACCGAATCACAGCACTCCTTTGCGTCGGGGAGCAGTACCTTTGGACTGGGAACTCGACAGGGAAGATTTTTGTTTATGATATGTGTGGTGGAGAAGAGGGCGCGGATGAAGGAGGAAGAAGAGAGGGGCTGTTGGTGGATGTGTCGGAGGAAGGTCCGACAGAGGGACAAAGTCAGAACCACCAACGACAACAAATGAGTTCCCACGAACTCCACGAGCGCCTATGGATTGTCAAAAAGGACTTCGTGGCATACAGCCAGACACCCGTAACGGACTTGGTTCTCGATCAGCGTTCTGCGCTTGTTTGTGGGCGGTTTTGGGTATCCAGTTTGTCGGAACAGAGGACGCTTAAAGTTTGGGACGGGTTTATGGAGAGGGATTGGATTGGTTAGTATTATTGAACGTACGGGCTGCCGTCTTGCCTTGCGGAAGGGGATTTCGTCTTAATCTCCGGGTCGCTCCCTGCTGTGCAGCAGACGTTAGTGTTTGGATCACACAAACCAAACTTAACTTGGGTGGCTCTCTCCTCTCCGTTCCCGAACACCAAACTTACAGATCACCAGATGCGTCTCCGCGAGGTCGAATACTCCGGTCCGCGCCTCATCAAGATTCTCGTCGCATCCTGGAACCTGGACGCAAACAAGCCGGCAGATTTAGATTCGTCAGGCTACGCCGAAGATTCCCAATGGCTCAACCGGATGATTGTGCAGCAGACCGCAGGGCCGGGTGGTGGGGATGCACCGGATATCATTGTGGTTGGGTTCCAAGAGTTGGTTGATTTGGAGAATGTGAGTTTTCTTTCGCAATCATCTTTTTCCTTCCAGGGAATGGTGTTTCCTTGTTAGTGTTGGAATTACCTTATTCACAAAATCTTTTTGCTGCGACTGTCCTTGCTTGGTCCCTTTCTCCTCATATGACAGACCAAGACCGCTGCAAGTGAGTGTTCCCTTCCTTCGTAATCCAGTTCTGCCTGATCCCCATTCTGGAAACCATACAAAGTCGATGATCATTGATCATTTCTTCCCTTTTCTCTCTTAACCAACGCAGAACAACTCCTCAAAAAGAAAACGAAGAAGAAAAAAGAACCTTCCGACAATCACCGCGTCAAACAATGGCAGGATCGGCTTATGAGAGTGGTGAGAGAGTCGCTTCCCGGAAGCTCCTATAAGATCCTCGAGTGTAGGCAGATGGTTGGATTATTCCAGTGCATATTTGCGAAAGAGAATGGAGTGGAGGCTGTGGCGATGCGGATTCGGCATGTTGCCTCCACAACGGTCAAGACGGGATTGGGAGGGTACCACGGGAATAAGGTTGGTGGTGGATGCGTTTGGTTGGAGTTTGCATTTTTTCCTGCCGCTTCCAAGATTTACCAGTCCCATGTCTTATGTATGGTTCTCACCTCCGCGAACATACAACCCAATTCATAAAGGGCGCCATTGCCACCCGGTTCATCGTCGATGACACTTCGCTCTGTTTCGTGAACTGTCACCTCGCGGCTCACCAGAAGGAGATTAGTGCCCGGAATAACGACACTGCTACAATCATGAAGGAGACGCATTTTGCAGCTCCTCATGCGGTGACACAGGCACAGTGGGCGTCGATGTCGGAGATGGTGTTTGTGAATGGCGGGGACGGGTCGCAGATTATGGTGAGGGGCTTGTTTGCGTGGCTGTTTCTTAGGGACAAAATTGCGGGAGATTCGGCGACACAGGAACAGTAACCATGATGATGTGATGAAACTGACATGTCGTTTCTCCCTCGCACAATCCCTTCTCGACGTAAAACCATAGGATCATGAGAACGTATTCTGGTCCGGTGATCTCAACTATCGCATCGATCTTCCTCGCGACCAGGTCTTCGACGCGATCGAGAAGCAGAATTGGGATCTCCTGATGGTAGGCTCGTGAACCGCAAAGTTTCAATATCCTTACAAATGGTGGATTGAAGACTGGGTGACACCAATTATTTCATTCTCACCTGTCGACTTTCTCTCCTTCATGTGCTCCGCTGGACGATATCTAGGAACACGATCAACTGCGACGCCAAATGTTCACGAATCCGATGTTTGTCCTCAAAGATTTCTCGGAACTCCCCTTATACTTCCCACCGACATTCAAATTCGATCCGGGGACAAACGTGTATGATACGAGCGAGAAGAAAAGAATCCCTGCTTGGTGTGACCGGGTAAGGAAAGAAGGGCATTCCACTAGATCCCGCCTCTCATTTTGTTACAAACTCCTCATCCCGAAAGGATATCCTTGCATATCTTAATGAACCGTCCTCATCAATGTTTGAATCGCCATTTTTTCTCTTTCAAATGATTGTCACATTTCTTTTCCCCACCATCCGTAAACGAATACCAAACTCCAATCCGAAATTCCAAATGCAGATCCTATCACGAGGCCGCATTAAGCAACTCACCTACCAAAGTTTCAATCCGTGCATCTCCGACCACAAACCTGTCTGTGCCTTTTACCAGGTGCAGGTCAAGAAAATCAACTCGGCTGCCAGGGAAACTGTGAAGCTGGACGTGATTCGGGAAAGTGAAATAAGGAATCGGAGGCTTGTGCAAAAGGTCAAGGAAAACTGGCTGGCGGATTTCAGATAGGAGGTGTGGATGGATGGATATGACATAATGGGTCCATAATGGCGATGTGAAGATCTATTTTAGTTTTTTTAGAAGCAAATTGTAGATATGAACACTGAAGATTGATTTTCTGTAGGTACCTGTAGGAAGGGAATAAGAGGGACAGAAGGAAAGCGGAGGTTGCGCGATTTGTGCGTTATGAAAATGGAAGAAAGGAATCGAGCAATGGTGAAACTGGTGGTGGACCATCTTCATCAGTTTGAGGTGAGTGCAGCGGGGTCAGAACCATCGACCTGATGGGCAGAAGCCAAAATCCTTTACCACTTCGCATTTCATAATTTGAAGAGAAGGGCATCCTGATGTCGCATCATGGCAAAATCAGTGGCACGAACAATCTTGTCAGAATCTCTCAGATTGTGAGCCGTGATCAATTGAGGAAGCGAAGGAGTCCTTGGGTGCGCGCTTGCTGGTATGTACAATGACAAATACACTCTTCGGTCCCTCTCCATCCAATAAGCAGACGCATTACCCCTTGACGAAGATTTCGCCTGCAGGGGCTTGTGTAAAAGAGGTTCAAGAATCTCAACGAAATTACCAACCACTGTGTGAATTTCCTACTGATGCAAGGGACTAATGATACCGAAGTTTGATAAAATAAACAAGAACTAAACTAAGTTAGCAATGTGAGGGAGACCCTCACAACAGAAACCTCTCCATGGACAATTTAGGAGGAGATCTTTCCCAAAGAAGGCGATGATGATTTGCTCCCTCTGGTCTTGCCACTCAGCATCAGCGTGTTTGAACAACCGTGCTGCCAGAATCTCGCACACCATGCCAGATATGTAAGGTAAACTTCCAGACCTCCCACCATCAACAAATTCATCACCTCATGAAAGAACCGGAATGCCCGATTACGAAGATCCTCTTTGAAGCGTTGATATGGTGTGACGGGGAGTGGGACTGCGGACATACCGGAGATGGATGATTTCGTTGTCCATTTCCATGGTACTTTCTCCCGATCCACCCTTGATAAATCTACGCTGCTTGTCCAGTCGCGGTCAGAGCACAGCATCCATGTCGTAAAACACACCCACACCGAGGTATTCCACAAAATCACCGCCGAAATCCAAACCCGTCTGACCCGTGACCATATCCCCGTTGAAGACTTTGATTCCACCCAGACTGCCTTTCTGCGTCGAAAGGCGGGGAGGATTCGGGCCATCTTTCTGTCCTCACGGAAACTCTAAACAGCTCGACGAGAGTGTCTGATGAAGCTCTGAAAGAGCCACTGGGTCTAGTAGAGTCAACGGCTATGCATCCGAGGAGGAAGAGCAATTTCAAATTGCGGAGCTTGGCCCTTCCCGTGGTCGATTTCGGGGAGATTTTCGGCGTCACTGGTATGAGGATGAGCCGCGTCCCAAAATTGCGAAATGGGCCACGCAGATCCTTCTTCAGTCTCTAAGAAGCGGTGGAAGCGGCCTCGGGGTTGGAGGTGAGGCATAGGGAGATAGTAGCACCGAAATCGGCAATCAAATCATCTATCTCTGCTCCCCCGTCACCCCATATCAACGCTTCAAGCAAGATCTCGAGAATCGCACGTCTGGATTTTTTCGTCAAGTGATGAGTTTGTTGATGGCGAGAGCTCCGGAGGTTTATGCATCTGGCAAGGTGTATGAGATCCGGGCAGCGATATTATTCAAGAAGGCGGATGCTGAGCGGAGAGACCTGAGGGAGTAGATCATCATTGCCTTTTTCGGCAAAGATTTCTTGCTAAATCGTCAACCAGGAGGCTTCTATGACCGTCATAAGCCCGGGATTTCGATGGAAAGGCAGCTCCTGGAGCATCGATTAGGCTTCTTTGAGTTGTTTTCCGCGCATAGCCGTCCCCTCAATGAAGATGACCCGACGAGGCTCGCATTGAAGCAGTGGTCCACCGATGTCGTACACCTCGCGGCAGCAAACCATGAACGATATTTTTTCTTCCGAAGTGCAACGTGCGCGGCGAATCCGGGCGATCCTAGAAAAACGAAAGGGGGCTCCTGTGACTGCTGAGGCTGGAGACTCGCTCTCGCTGGAGACTTGATATATCGGGAGGTTTTGGAGAAGACCGTAATCGTCATCAATCAGGATGGCTCTGGCTCAATCTGCTGGAAAAGGGGAGATCAATACATACGATTGACAATATACATACCAGCAATGGCACGACCAAAGGACTGATCCGAGAAACGACGCCTTCGCTTCCTCAGGCGTGGAATAGGCCTCGAAGATGAGGCTGGGAGATTGATCACAGCCAACAACCTTCAAGACGACGAGGGAATTCTTCGTGTCAAGGATTTCGCCATGATCACGTGGCGGTGCCCTACTACTCGAGTTGTGGAATGCCGAGAGAGCACGTATTTTGGCTGCGTCCAATCAAAGTCGAGGGCAGAGTCGATGGTGCCGAGGGTTCTGATTCTGCTGCAGCTAGCTCACGCGGATCCGTCAACGTATCGAGCTGGAAGGAAGGAAGTCAACAAGCCCATCCCGCACGAAGACGCGCTGTGGTTGATTCAGGAGTGCTTGGATGTGGATTTTCCGAAAGGGGGAAAAATCAACACTGGCACACCCGATCACCCTGATTATGGTCACAACTCTGTCGCCGCCCTGCTCCCGGTGTTTCTCAATAGTCGCGAACAATACCGATCGCACCCGTGGACGAATTGTTGGCTAGACCTCCTCGAAAACATCACAAGAAGAGGTAATGATCCCCTTACCACCATCAGACAAAGATGTGGGCAAGACTGAGGAGGAGGATGTTGAGGAGGAGGAGACGGTGAATGCGGAGGGGAAGGCGAATACTAAGGGGAAGGGAAAGAAAAAGGGGAAGGGCAAGAAAAAGGGGAAGGGCAAGAAAAAGCCAAAGCAGAGAAAGATTTCCTTCCAAATTGTGAAGATTTTGCAATACTCGCCTTCGGACAGTGAGAATGACCTGAGTTCAGAGGATGACCAGGACGATGATAGTGACGCGGGTGCGGGTGCGGGTGATCAGGGCGATGCGGGTGATATCTACATGGCTAGCTCCAGTGGTTTGGCTGATTTGAGTATTACGAGCTAGATCGTTGCGGCTGATGTGGGTGGCGTGGCTAGAGGCCGTGCGAGAGGCGGAAGGGGTCGCGGCAGAGGCGGGACAGGTGGGGGAGGCCGTGCGAGAGGCGGCAGTGGCGGAAGCGATGGAAGCGGTGGAAGCACCGGAAGCGGCGGGGGAAGAGGGGAGATGGGAGCAAGCATGGTTCCAGAAGCAGCAGGTCCATCAGTGGACAATAGCACGGAGAGCCGCCGACGTGATCCATCGTTGGCCGTACCAAGTCCCGAAGGTACTCCCACTGTCCGTCGGAACCGAAGCACCTAGAAACGCGACTACGTGGAAACACGCAATGGAGAAGAAAGCGAGAGGAGATCTTTCCTGCCTGGAAGTCAGCTGTGTAGTGTATTACTTGCCCAGGAATAGAGCGGGGAGGGTTTTTGGGAGTTTGAAGTGAAGAGGGAAAATGCACGAAAAAATCATGGCGAGAAGCTGTGTGAGAACGGCCAAAGCTCTGAGGTGGTTCAAGACTGTTTTCCGCGCCTACAAATTCTAGCAGTATAATTGGCCAAAACCGCGTAGCCAATTACCACATCCGACAGGAGTTTCTTAGCGACTTCCGGGCCCTGCATGTAAGTACATTAAGTTACATAACTTACATATAGCGTCCTAAAGAGTCTAAAGGTCACCTAAAAGTACTTGCCGGCACCTATAAATACGATGCTGACTTATGTAATCTGATAAAATCCAGGCGAGGAAGAAGCGGGAAGAAGAGAAGGAGGGGGGAAGGGAAGGAAAAAGAAAGAGGGCGAAACAGGGCAGTGATTCTGGATGTAAGTGAAGGTGTGAGTGAGGTGTGAGTTTCATGACGAGATCTTGAACCTTACAGGAGCGCTCCTTCTGCCAGTAAAGAATTGGAAACGAAGCGTAAATGTTTGGGAGATGTACTTGCTGTTCACTAAGATGATGGGGACTTGCGGTTCATGAAAGTTCTCCATCCGACTATGGAACCCAAATTGTCTAGTAGAGTTGCAAATGTTGCGTGCGGGTGTGTGCGGGTGCGTTGGTACTGCATCAAAACGTTGTTGTTCACCTTTTTGTTCACTCAATCAACGGATTGCTGGATTCAGCTCTTTGCCTGAACGAATGACCACCACACTCTCAGTTATCGCATGCCGTGCTCTTCACCTGAACGCTTGCGAACTGAACGTTCGTCAACCGTTCCCAAAGCAACAAGTTCTAACTATACTCGCGTTTTCCAAATCGAATGAAATCTACGAGGAGGGAAAAGAAGTGAAAATAAACGATATATCTGTTTTGCAAGACAAACAACCCTACTAGCCTACTGGTAGTGAGTACGGTCAGAGTATGGTGGTTGTCTGGAGTATTCGGGCTTTTCGAGTCTGGCTCAGTACTCTGTGCCCTGTGCTCTGTACCCATAAACAGCGCCGCCGCCGACCCTGACCTGCCGCCGCCCAAGTGTCGAGAATAAGTCAATGCTATTCTGGCTAGGAATCGGCTCAAACTCGGCGGAGTAGTCGGAGCATCATCGATATCCAGCTCAAGTATCAGTCGGAGTATCTTTGAAAAAATTGCCTAGTCCGGGTCGGAGTTGGAATTATGGTTACACACGTACACACAAACGCGAAAAAGTTGGGAGAACGAAAAAAACGCAAAAAATATCGTTGCAAAAAAAGGATTGCCAACAGCGGCTAGCATGGCCGAGTGGTCCAAGGCGTTGGTCTTAAGATCCAATCTCGAAAGAGGCGTGAGTTCGAACCTCACTGCTAGCATATTTGCAATAAAAATATTATTTTGGATGTGTCACATTTTTTGGAGACAATGCAGGGCAGCGCCCAAGGAGCCGCATTTCGGTGATTTGGGCAGGGGCTGAATTCGAGACTACAAACAGAGCAATTCTTCTCAACTTCTTCTTGTTCTCCATCTCTGGCACATATATTTCAGGGCACCCATTTGCGTCTGATTCGTCCGATCGTCACATCAACAATCGTCATTCACACTGCACTAAGTCACACCATACTAATAACAGGAGGTTCAACATCCCAAACATACTAACAACAATATGAGTTTCAACATTCCCCCAAAAATACCCCAAAACGTTCCTGCCGAAACCCCATCCAAGAAACTCAAAGCTTCCCAAGCTTCCCTTTTTCCCAATCCATCAAAACTGTCTGCGCCGCCATATTAAACACCAGCGAATCCAATTTCAATATCGGGTCTGAGAATGTCGGTGTCAGTACCCGTTCCTGCAACGTTTCTTGGCTCCCCGTTTCTTTGGCTGCTGATGCCGCGGCGGTTATACTATCGGCGGTGTCCTCGGCGGTGCCCTGGTTCTCACCTTTCCCCGGCAGATCACTTGATGGTGGTGGTTCTTGTTGTGACAGCGTGTTTGATGAGGGCGATCCAAGTATAGGTGACGACGGGTTCCCCTTTTTCTTCTTCATTTCCGTTTCCATTCTCCGATAGTGCTTCCTGATTGTATCCTCACTCAACACCGCGAATGCCAGTGCCGCCCTCGAAGATTGAAATTGATCCAAAGCCTGACTGCTCATACCGTTGGTGCATGCAAGGATACCTACTGTGTATGGTGTGTACGAAAGAAGGTTCGACGAGGTTGAACCGCTAGTTGACGACAAGGATGTCTCGCGGAAGGCTGTTCCTTCGAGTTCACGGAGGGTGCTTGGTCCGACCGGTTTTGAGTATCGTTTGCACTGGACGAAGAGGGGGAGAAGGACGTTGGTGGTGGGTGAGTTGGTGTTGGGTCGCAGCAAAGTCCAAGACCCTCGGAGATCGACGCCTTGGTCTCCAGCACCGCCGACGCGGGAAAGTTCCATGCCATAGGCTCCAAGGCAAAGCTTGATTAACCTTTCAAATTCCGTGCCTCGAGCGACCGTGGAGCGTTGAATGAGCTTTGTTGCTTTTGTTGCCATCGTTTCTTCTTAAACTAGCTAGGCAGGAAAACAAAAGAGACCCCTGCGTAAAGAATGAGAAATAGAGTGAAGACCTCCGGCAGATAGAGGAATCTATATGGAAATGCTGACCAGTTCGCAGTTCCACTGAACTAAGGTCCAACTGGCAGTGTGCGCGCGTCTCGCACGTCATTCAGCGTTCGTTTGGTTACATACAACTGGCTCACCCCAGTCGCACAGTGTTTGCGTTACGTTGAAGTTCCAGTTCTCAACACGTTTCAAACTCCGCAAAAGTGCCAAGGACGCAACGATGACGAACAAGAGAGGACGCCCACCGGGAACGAAGAACCGCAAAGGCCACAAAGCAGGACGTCCCCGCAGACATCAGCGTCATATTCCGCCATCACCCAGTTGCACGGCCTTTGCGACGTCAATACCTCCACCAATTCAACCAACTGCTTTGTTGGTGAAGCCAATCGACTTGGGTGGACAAGAGACGACTGAGAGCAATGCGAATGAGGATTTTGTGTCTGTCGACAAGACTGGCGCCGATGATACTGCTCTGCAACCAGATCAACAGCACGCGATGGCGAGCACGAACGAGAGTCAGTTGAATCAGGCGTTTCTGTCTGCTGACAAAACCGGGGCGGTTGAACTTGTTCTGCAGCCAAATCACCATCAAAGTCTTCAAGCGATGAACAGCACAAATGATTTTGATTCAAATAGGCAGGTTCTATCTGCTGATAAAACCAGCGCGGTTGAATCTGTTCAACAGCGAAATCAACGGCATTCGACGACAATGACGACTACGAAGGAGAGGTTGAGTGAGGAGATTCATAAAACCAATGCGGATGAACAGGTTCGACAGTCAAACGGACAGCAAGCGATGAGGAAGTCGGATGAAACCCCCGCCGCCCCTCAAAGACTGGAGGATCGAAGCACCCTGTCTCCTAATCCCAATACCAGAGGGGTTCACACAACTGAACCTATTAGAAACCAGATCAGAAACGAAATCCAGCAAGAAACGACAAGTAGTTCTTTCGCGGCTTCCCATGCGCAAACGTCGGAACTTACTACTCCAAAGCCAGAACTCAAACCACAATTAGTAGCTTTGTCACTGGGGGCAGTCGAAAATATGCCGATGCTGCATCCGATGGTGCGCCGAACAGCATATATATCAACACACCGAAGAACCATGCCCATATCAACTATATTTCCAAGATCTTCCGGCACTCCACCAGCCCCAACTGGTAGAAAACAGCGCCGACCTCGACATTGTAAAGTTTCTGACTGTCCTTCCCCTGAAAGCTGTGCAGGGCGAGGAGGTCAGCGTCTCTGTCCTGCCTTTGTACCTGATAAAAGTAAAGATCGACATCAAGAGAAAGCTGGTTACATCAACCATCCTTGCCTGACCGTTCCCGATGCTCACTAAGATCCTGTTCCGCACACCCAAGTCGGGTGGAGGAGAAGTTTGTTGCATTTAGGGATGAAAGCATGATCTGCACTCACCGATTTGTCTGCAGGAATTCCATAGCTTTTTTTTATTTTATTTTTTTACTTTGGTTTATTTACTTGTCTTCTCACAAACGTTTACATATTGCACTCGAAAGGGTCTCCTAGAGGACGCTATCTATGCTTGTATTCGTAATCATCCCGTCGCCTTGAGGTTTCGAGATTAGTCAGCCGACAAGGGTCAACAGCACTGCACGGCCCCTTCACCCCCCTCTCTTGCCTTCCTTCTCTCTTAGTCAGGGCCGCGTCTTCGTCTGATATCCTCTAATTCACACAAAGTTGCAGACTTATTTTCCTCTTCGATCTGGTCGCTGGAGTAGACGTGGAAACAAAAGACAAATAACACAATCCCGATTCAAACTATTCTCACTATCCCATTCACGTTTTCGTTACAGAATCCCTTTCCCCCACGAAAATCCACTTTATTTTTCGAGGGACTTGTACATTTCGTCGATCTCCTTGAGGAACATCGCCTTGGCTTGAGGCCTGCATATAAGCGCAACGACTCATTAGGCATTTTACGAACAAGTGGGATATAAGGTAAAGCAAATGAAGTCAACACAAAAAAGATGTACGAGTCTGGTACCTCTTGGTCTTGAAGGTTGGCGTCAAAAGGCCATTGTCAACGCTGAAGGGTTCTGCGTGCAGCCGAATAGCTTTCGGAAGTTCGAAACTATGCAATTTGTTCTGGAGAGCAAGGAGGGAAAACCGCGTTAGTTATAGACATCAAATGAAAGAAAAGATTGGATGACTGCTGTTCCCAACATTCAAGTTTTATCATCCAAGCTGAAACTACGAACCTGCTTGCCCATCTTAATCATTCCGTCCAAAACATTCTTGGTCACGGTTGGATCAGCACAGAGTTCCTCAAGGCTCTTGTCACCAAGTCCGTTTGCTTTCGCCCTTTTGTACAGGAGAGGAAGTCGTCTTCAGCAACCACAAATTCGTCAAAATCGCGCAAACGAAAGCGTCCTATATCATTCACTACATACCATGGCAAAAGAACCTCGGGGTCCGGAACAACAATACCAACGAGGGCAGATTGGAGCGAATCACCGTAGATGAAGGACTGGGATTTTTTTGGAAGAGGTTGAGACCGAGTTTGTGATGAGAAACGATGGTTAAGGCTCTGTTACAGAAGAAACTGATGCGTTGCAAATCGTTACCTGCATGACGAAACTTTTCATCATTTCATGTTCGGATCACAATATGGTTGAAATGGGACGAAGGGGAAGGCGTGTGCTTAGGATTGCTTGTTGAGACCATTGAACAGATCAAGTAAACAGGATACATACTCGGTCTTAACTTTCATTTCGACCTTTTCGGGGGCGACATATTCTGAAAAAAAGATAAAAATCGTATGAAGTCAGACATGTCGGAATGTTACGTTTGGTGAAGACATCCAAAATCATATGAAGAAGACCGAATCGGCTAGGTTATGTACCTCCTTGTTGAAGCTTGAACAGATTCTTGACACGGTCAATGATCTTCAGTGTGCCGTTGGGAAGAAGTTCACCGACGTCTCCGCTGAACAAACCCGGATTCAATAGTTTGTGAGTAAGAAATACACGGAAACGCGGAGGAAACTCCAAGAATCCGCTGCAAAAGAACTGTTTACTCACGTGTGCAACCACCCGTCGGCGTCCAAAGCTTCCTGAACATGACGCGAAGGCAACCGAAGGAAGTATTAGTGACCGCTTTTCCACTTCGATCCATAACGCGACAAGCTCCTGACGGTTCCGTATCATTACCGCAGTTTTTTCAGGAGCCTTGTAGTATCCTATGAGAAAAATGGGAAATCACTCATCAGGACCGAAGATCAATCACAGTCCGTGTCGGTGTCATCACCACTTCACCTTTCATAACGTTCAAACCACGGATGCAGATCTGAAATCAAAAGAGAGACAATGAGATACGGCATCCACACGCCGAGCCCACACAACAGCGTCACAACCAAGCCATGCTAATTTACTAAACTAACCTCGCCGCGCGGATTGGGCTTGTCCTCAGCGAAGTAGGACATCCCTGGGACGTCCACGAGCTTGACTTCAGAGCATGCGAACGGGACACCTATTCGCACGGAGGAATTGGAAGCAAACAGTAAGTTTCAATATAGGGGCCAGGAAGAACAGATCATTTTCCAAATTCTCAGATCCAACATATGCTCTCCACGATTATAACTCATGGTTCATGACATACCAATGTGCGAGCCGTACGGGAACTGGTAATCACCCCACGTGGAGAGGGTACCAGAAGCAGAACTTTCGGTTTGACCATAGCCTTCCAGGACTTGGCATCCCATGACGATACGAAGGAATTCGACAACCTCGGGGGAGATGGGAGCCGCACCAGTAATCTACGGGAACACCGGGCCAAACGGGTTGGACCGCAGAAGGCGTTGTGAGTGTTTTGAGACAACTCTTCAAGAAACGAAGGAGCTACGGGAAAGATCGACAAAAGAAATTGTGCAGGAAGCAGCAAGAAAGAAAACTTACCATCAATCGCACATTCCCTCCAAGACGCGCTTGAATCTTCTTAAAGACGAGTTTGTCCCAGAAGCTGGACTTGGTGACGCTGTAGTGATCAATCCAGGAAGTACGAAAGAAAATGACACGAAGGGGAATCGAGCAAGGAAGAATCAATAATGATATCAAGCACTCGAGAAAGCGCCATCATGACAGAAACCATCCTTACCTCCCGTTCCTCAGCATGCGCTTCTTCGCGTCAAAGGCGGTCTCGAACAAGAACTTCTTAACCCCTCCGCCAGAGTTGACAGTGTTCATGACGCGATCATAGAGACGGATGAGGAGGCGAGGAACACTTGGGAAAAGCTGTTCATTCATTGGATGCGATCACAAAAAAGCCCACGCGGGATTAGCAAGCGTGTTTTCTCGCATATTACCATTGTTCAGAAATCTCTGCGCGGGATCTTACCGTGGGCTTCAATTCCAGGATATCATCGAAGAGTTGGGTGACTTCGCCACGGAAAAATCCGATCGACGCGCCACTGTTCGGCGTGTCAGAATGAGGACGAAGGACGATTTGAGTGGTTACTCGAAGACAACATTGTTACCAACGAGGTTTAAAACTTGTTCGCATTCGACTCCTCTTCTCGGAACGTACCAGTAGGTCAAAGCGGAAACAATATCACGTTCCATCATGTGGGCCAAAGGAAGCTGGTGCAAAAAAGGTAAAAAAACAATCATTAAAACACCAACATGGAGGAGCACTGAAGCCCGAAACCATTACCGACAGAAAAGAAATCAGTGTAACTATGACTTGGAGCTCACATCGCCGCCAGCGTCACCAAAACGGTATGCTTTCATGAAGACGGCTCAATGTAGGTTGGCTTATTTCATAATTTTCCAGGCTGTTCTGCATCCTTGCCGCAAGATTTGCCAATGTCTAGCAAGGGATATGTGCATAGATGAAGGAGATCGGACTTACGTAGGAAAGATGGACGTCGGTGTTGGAGAGGATGTGTTCTTTGGGCATGAGGACCAGGAAACCGGCACTAGCGGCCTTGTTTTGATGAGCAGAAAGTTAGAGATAGTAAAGAGAGATAGATAGACGTGGGAAATGCGTGTTTTGGGAAAACGTTAGCTGACTGAGAGGGATGTGAGAGCCACCTGAAGAAATCAGGGAAAAGGGTCACAAGTACATACAACAACGTTTGCGTGTGTGAGCATAGCGCCCTTGGGTGCACCTGTAGTTTTAAAGGAAATTCCATGAGAACATGGTCTGTGGAGGTACGGTTGGGGGAACCGCTCTCAAAACAGGAATGAATGTGTTCGTGGAACGAGGAACTCCGGCTAAACACTTGCCAGTAGTGCCTGAAGTATAACAAATCTGTTGTTTTTACGAGATGGTGAGACTAGATTCGTTCGAGACGAGACGAAGGACAGTAAACACGGAGAAAAGCAGCGAGAGATGCTTACCGTGAAGACGTCAGAGGGTGAAGGGGGCACATGAGGTTTCGGATTAGCCTTTCCGTGTCTGGAATTGTCCAATGAAATGTCAGTTGTCATGGTTGCCAAGATTCGATAAGGATACTACTGAGCGCGTACGGAAAATGTCCGAGCGCCCATGATTCAATTTTACAGTAACTCGGCGACAAACCCTTACGTTTCAAGTTCCTTCAAAGTGTGAAGAGTGACACCGAGAGCCTTGGCCTGCTGTTGCTTGTCGTCTGAGATCGTGGTTGAGTCCACAACAACAACGTGCTATGTTGCATGTAATGGTCCGATATACGGTGACAGGAAACAAGGGCGGCAACATGGTCAGTCAAAGGGCGGTTTCACTTCGGCTTCGACTCAGCTCATCAGAGACAGTAAAGCGTACCTTCAAAAGCGCGCACCGTCCCTTGATGTTCAGCAACTTTTCAAGGTTCGCGGTGGAGACAGCGGCGGTTGTGACGCCGGTGTGTGTGATGATGTACGCAAGGGAGTCTTCGTCAAAGGTGTCATACATAGGAACAGATATGAGGGAGTATGCACAGCAGACTTGATCGATAATGACCCATTCTGTGGAGACCAGAGAAGTAAGAATGTGCTTGATGAGCCAGAGCCTGCACAAATAAGCCAAAACCAAAGCGAAGAAACTAAACACATATGCGAGAGCTAACCTGGCATGTTCTTCAAGAAGATCCCGACCATATTCTCCTTGGCGGATTCCAATCCACAAAGTTGAATGAGACCTGAACCCGCATTGGTGATTCGCTCCGCGACGTCGGCTGCAATAGCAGACGAACGAGTGAGCAAGGAACAATAATCCTCAGTTTCAGTCGCGTTTTTGATGAATCTCAACCGCAATTTCCATGCTTGGTTGCATACCATAAGTCTGCCACACGTATGGCCCGTTGTTCACGCGTCTGCCCAAAAACTTGTTGTTTGGGTTCCGTTTGACGGATGCTTGGAAAAAGTCATATACTGTGCGGACGTCCTTTTCAGGCGATCCAACAAGAGGCGTGCCATGGGGAGTAAGCTTAGCCCTGTAAACACCCGATTCACCCTTGTTCCTCGTTCTCGACACCTGTTCCGTGATTGCAGTGATGATATGTTATCAGAACAGGTACAAAAGACTATGCGAAGAATGCATCATCGCGGGCAAACTTGAGTACAAACATCAGCCTGTTGACGCAAATGAGCCGGGTAGACGTCCGGTTTCTGGTTTTGCGCCGCCAAGACGATGGCAAGGAGGACTTGATATTCAACCGAAATCAGAGAACCAGATATATTGTTGGAGCAGTTTTCAAATGTTCCCCAGAACGTCCGGATATCGATCATTTGAGGAAGCGGTTTGTTTATGAAAGGGAAGTGGACATATTGGTTAAGATCAGTCATTATCGATGGAAAGGAAGCTATGAACTGAGCACGCGCCTCGACTTCCGGCCCCCCTCCTCCTTTGAGCCTTTACGTTCGGTCACGCACATGAATATTAAAT